>VXBT01004444.1:0-48564 GCA_013400235.1 Oriolus oriolus
CCTGCCTCTCTGCCCACGTCCCCTGCCGATCGGGCCTGGGGCCCAGAGCCCGCCCGTGTCTCCCCCGGGCCACAGCAGCTCCCCTAGGCAGCGCCGTAGCGTCTCCCTGTGCCGTTCCTCAAACGCTGGCTCGCCGGACACCAGACAATAAGCCTCACTTTACAGAAGGGAAGCAATGGAAAAATTACTAAGTTTATAGGCTCTGCTTGAAATAATTAAAATGTTCTACTCTGGTCTCCTGAGTACTGCACAATAATGACTATGGACAGAAGTTTGTATTAAGGCTCCAGAATTCACCTTAGTTTTTAATTAACTGAGACATGGTGAGCGCTTAAAACAGTTTACTGATATCACTGCATGCTGCTTCTTCATTAAACTGAAAATAACATCCTATGGAATCATTTTGGCAGGTTTTCCAGAGAGTTTGGTGCCTGCAGAGATGCTTATGCAGAGCTTTTCCACAGAGCTGTCAGTTCCCTGCAGTCTAAGCTTTGCGCCATGTGCTCCAGGATGCCATCTCATCATGGAGAGATATTGTTTGCTGGGGACCTACATCCCCTCAACCCTTCCCCAACTTCTTTATCGGCTCAAATCTAACATCAATTGGCTGCTTATAAGTCATTCCTGTTGCTAATTCAGTCATGCAATCAGATCTTCAGGGTCAGCCAGGTGGCCCGCCTTGTCCCATTTCAAGAAACAGAGGTGTTTCACGGGTATGGCATTGCCTCCACGAGAGGCAGTGTGCCACACCTGGTCTCAATTTTGCTTTAGGCAGATAAGCTTGGCAGAGCTGTGCAACCCACCAAAATGGAGAGCATCAGCTCCTACCATAGCTATTAAATGAAACACAGTTTTCTCCTTACTACAGAATTTTACTAGCGGAAATTTAGACTGAAATCTAAACAAATTATTTGATTGACATACATGTGACCAAAGTAAAGAGGCACCTTCAAGAATAAGAGGAAATGGGACCTAAAAAGAAAGGATGAAGTATCCAGATTTCTTCTGTCTTGAAGGTTTAAGAAAGCCATGGTGATGGTCTATCACAGCTTTAATGGCAATAGGGAGAAGAGAAGGTGGTATTTTTTCCTTGCTATTTGAGTATGTCCATCCTAACGTTTCCAAACAGAGTAGCTATCTGGGAATTTGTCCTGCACCTTCGGGAACTGAAGCACATATGGCCTATTTAGAGATGACAGGTGGGGCAAAGATGGCTCTTATGATGCCTGCTGTTCTAGAAGCCAAATTAGATTTTGGTGTAATTTATCAGAGCTTGAGGCCACCCCATGTTACAGTAGTCATCCTAGTGATACTTATGGTCACAGTATGCCATACTTTTTTATGCTAATTTCCTTCCCTTTGTGGCCCACAAAAGGAAAGAAATTAATAATGGTGTTTGTAGTCCACCAATAATTGCTGAATACCTAAAAGCCAATATCAAGTGTCAATGAAGACCTCTCAGAGAGACTCCAGCAAGTCCAGTCACCACATAAGCTGTCATGTCTCTACACATAAAAATTTCCTCGGACCAGAGCGTAGCAGCAGAGAGGGACATGAGAGAAGGAAGGTTTTGAAAGGGTTACTCAAGTCTTAGTCCTATGCACAAGGCTCCACCCCGTCTGGTAATGGGGGATGTTCAGCACATATTTCTGGGCTTAACTCACAGTATCTTAACATCACCCCTGGGATGAAATATACCCTCTTTTATGAGCTCAGGAGTGGTAAAATAAGAACTTTGGTGAAGTATGCAGAGGTCATCCTAATTCATAAATATGAAACGGGTTCCCTCCAAAAGTTATTTGCCATGTTTTGTTACTGTATTTTTGGATTGCTATTATTTTCTATACTTAAATCTTTTATGGGGTTTTATGTTTTGGGTTTTTTTTCAAGGGAGTTCATTTCTAGGGAATTTTATTCTGCTCTCTGCCCTGGTCAAGACCCTAGTATGCAAAGTCAGTTTCGTTTTCATTTCTTTGTTTTGTGATTGACCTCTCAGAAGGCTTTTGGATTTTGAGGGAAAAGAATCTCTCCTATAATGCTGAGGCAGAGAGCAAAGGAAAGGAAAACAGAAATGTGGCTTTTTTTGCATTTAGGCCACTCTTTTGATGCTTCTTTAGAGTAAATCACATGGCAACTCTGAAAAACACACTGACACTGTATCCTGACCTGGTTTGAGTATTTTTCATTTAATTTCTTCAGATCCTCTTCACATCCACACCTAAGGACACTAACTTATGAGTAAGACAATGTGGTGGGGTAGACTTCATTGAATCACAGAATAGTCTGAACTGGAAGGGACCTGTCAAAGTTTCTCTAGTCCACCTCCTTGCAAGGAGGAGGAACACCTTCAACTAGACCTTCAAGACTGTTTATCTTTGAATGGTACATCAGATTCACTACCTCACTCGGCACGCACAGCAGACCACACCATAAGGCTGCCTACATCCTTTCTCAAGTGACCTGATCTGCCACTGCTTTTATTCTCCAAATAAATGAATCCATCATGCCTGAAAGGGAGAGAGGCAGAATTCATGGGGGACTCAGTGTGATGACGGCCACCACGGCTTCATAAAAATTATTCTCATTGGTCTGCAAGTAGAGTTTAAGAGCAAGGAGCCCAAGCAAGTTCTATTGTTGAGGAGCTGAATCTGTTTGCCAGAAGTTCTCTAGTTAATCCTCAGAACAAAGAAGGTAGCTTTCTTATTAAAAAATTCCCTGTATCATTCCTGAAAAGGCAGCCAGAACTAGAGGTAACTGGTACTTTATTTCCGAGGCAAGCTCTGCTGAACAGCTGATACTGAGCAGGAGGGAATTGTTCAAACATCTGTCTTTGTGGCAGAGTTGGAAGCTTCTGAGATGATTCCCCATAACTGCAGATATAAAGAAGAACGAACAGGCTGATTTTAGGGAAAGCATGATTTAAGAAAAAAAAAAAAAGAAAAAAGTTTTAATTCTTTGACTATGCAAGATTTCTTACTAGAAAATAGAACTTATACTCTCAGTCAGTTCTTCGTATCTTCATTCCATCTGTTAGGCATGTAAGTATTAAGACTGCTACTCTCTTTTCTTGCAGTAAAAATGAATAAAAATTGATGTGTCTCCCGTCTTTTCATTAAGGGAAGGAAGTGAGAAGTGAATATAGACTAAAGATATATTCATGGCAGTTTGCTGTCATTTAACACAATTCCAGAAGTGTATGTAAAATGGAAAGTATAGGCCAATAAAAGTAATTTTCTGAGTCCTATTAGCTGCCAAATGGAATCACAATATACAGTTAGCTGGGAATCTGCAAGATTTCACACCTAATTCTACTGGACTTAAATTTTAATTTGCCATCAGAACAAAACCTCTAATTGCAAGCAGAAGCAGCTTATTACATCTTTTATGTGACTCTGACTCACACATTGACCAAACTGTAAGGAAATAATTTTCCTTTGCATAGAGATGATGATCCCACTTGGATGTTCTGTACCTAAGAATTCCTCACAATTTACTAATAAGAAACAGAAAATGAGAGGAAATTATCTTCATCTGTTTCTCTCACCCATAAAGCCCAAAATAGACAACGTGTTAGAGCAATTGCATACCCTTGCACCTTCTCCAGTTAACTCCTCTTGCACAGTCCTCAACTAGCAAGCTGTTAAAGAAAAGAAATATGTGGAGAGAGGAACTTTTATATCTCAGATATCAGTGAAAGGATTGTAGTAAATGCAGGGGAGAAACACAGAAAAAGAGTGGAGCTAGGAGTTAGAAGGGTAAAGGGAAAAATGGGGAAAAGGGCGCCTACTGAGACTTCTCTCTCCAGACATTTATGATCAAAGCCCACCACTGCCATTAGGCAATCAATCTGCAGTTGCATGCATAAAACTTTGGCAGTGTATAGTCTCCACTGCTTTCAACAGAGGCTTTAGACATCTGAAACTGGGCACTCTCCCAAAATTTAGATCCAGTTGCACTGTACATTCCAGAAAAGGCAGCATCAAATCAGAGGCCCTCTTTTACCCATGTTATTTTCAAGCTGAAGTGTATAAAACACTGTGCTTCAGCTTCTCCATTTAACCTCTTGGGCTGGCTATGTTTGTGTCCTCCCGCTTCATAAAATGGCAGACACTTCTAGTAGGCAATTGCTGGCTAAATGCATTGTTGTTTTAGGAGAGAATATTGATAATGTGTGCCTTTCTTTCCTGAGAAATTCTTTCCAGGATCATTCAGTTGCCTACAGACTTTCTTAATTTTGCAAACAGAAATGTACTTCAGCATCACATCTTGTACGTGTAATGCATGTTGTTTCTTAAGATGAGTGACCCTGAATCTCCGGATTTGTTTTGCTTTTCAGCTTTTAAACCTTTCTGTCTCTTGTGGTAGGACATTCTCCTGCACTTTGCTCAAAACCAGTACTAGCAGCCAGCCAAAGTTTTAGCAGCTTCCTATTCTCACTCATGCCACAGCCAGAGGTTTCTGAAGCAGCTGGACTGGATTTTTTGTAGAAAGATATATTCAAAAGAATTCTGCAGTCACAATCAAAGTACAGAATGCAGCCTCAGTTACTTAATCCTAGTCTATTTACCGCTATCTCTGGATGCTTCTGCTTTCTTCTGATAAAACACCTCTTTAGAGACAGCTTAATCTCACAGTATCTGAAGAATACAGAGGCTGCTATACTAGATTTTACAATTACAGAGTATTCAATTTCTTAATACTCTATCTATCTATCTAACTATCTGTCTATCTATCTATCTATCTATCTTTCATTCCATTATCAGAAAAAAAAAGCTGTTGCTATAAGTATATGGGACATTTGCAGAACTCTTCCACATCCACAAAAATGCCCTGTGGAATGTGCAGCCTTCAGTGAAGTTCTGCAGAAGAGATCCTACTACAAGAAAAAGTCAGAGACCAAACACAGCTTAATAGGATACACATAGAAGTGTGGTGAGATCCAGAGCATGCCCGTGAAATCATCTGTTTATTTATGATAAGAAACTCACTTCCTCTTGGATAACCTCAGGATTGCTTTTATTAAACCCTTGGCAGCTTAAAAGTCATCTTGCTTTCCAGAGTCTGAGCCTTCTTCCTTTCTCTTTTCTTCTCTCTTCCCCATACAAGGGCCCCCTCTCTTCACTCAGCTCCCACTCTCCCTCTCAAATGACATTCTTTCTGTACTTGTCTGCACAAACAGCACAAGGCCCAGGCTGTGCTTCTGAAAGCCAGGAATAATGCCTTAGTCTTTTGCAGTGATTGATGCACTATCCATGGAGAATACTGTGCCATGGTCAGAGAGGTTCACAAAGCCATGTTCCGTTAAGATACCTGCTGATCTGCTTTTTACTTTCGCTGTCACTTAAACAGGAAAATGTGGTGAATGTTCCATGACTATATGGTCTTCTCTGCTGTTGTTGTGAAGCTCAGGATTTTGAGTCGGATCCAGACAAGAAATCAAACACAGAGACATATATGTTACAAAAAGGTCTGTATTTAATATTTAAAACAATTATTAACAATTAACTGGAAGAAAATACTTTTCTTGAACAGATCTACGAGGCAAGTCTTTAGTTCAGGCAGTGCTGCCTAGTCTAATCAAACACACAAATAACCTTACTTTGACCAGTATATCCAGGGAACTCCAAGCAGCTCACATCTCCCTTCTTAAAGCTTTGGCCTGACATTACACAAGTACTTTCAGTGTACAACCAAAGACTAGAATACAGCCCAGCATGCTGATACGTGCTCAGTTTGGGTGAGTAGCGACATTGTGCTTCACCTTATGACTGAGCCTGCACCTGAGGTGTGTGGACATCTATTACAAGATAAGTTCTAAAGGGTTAAGAGATTTCAGTTTTGCAGTGATCTTACTAGCTGAGTAGCTGAGTTCTATCCCTTAACATTACAGGGCATGTTCCTGTTTCCATCAAGTCAACAGCAGAATTCTCATTAATTTCAGCATTAGATGGGAATATTCAATGACCATCTGTCAGGGGAAAAAGATATGGTAAAAATTGGGGAGTTTTAAATACCTACACTGAAAAACTTGATCCAAATATACCAAGATGCTGGCAGTTCAGGAAAAGCTTTATTGATAACCCCTTACAAAATTAACCTGCTGTTTTTCTCTGGTTATGATTTTGTGTAAGGAAAGCTTAACCCTTAGGACACTGACATTTTACCGAATCACCAAACAAACAGAGCACAGTTGGCTTTCAGTCAGAAAGTCTCCTGGGCAAGCTGGAGTTTCGAAGGTAATAAGATAATTGCAATATTAATTTATGTAGATAATTAAACAATTTAGTTAATTTATAGTTTCTAATTATATGCTGTATGTTATTTTTCTGTATGTCTAAGTCTCATGAGTAAAACCAGAACTGAAATGACTCTGTAAAGCTCACAAAGGTTTTCCAAGTTTCAACTAAATGTTGCCATCTACTGTTAGTATAATAATAATGATAATCCTAACTAAAACATAAATGGGTGAAACTAGCATTGTAATTGTGGAAGAACTTTGTGGTTCTTTGTGTCCTATTTTGCTGATGCACAAGGGACTTTTCTTTGAATGCACAGGCAATAATATGTTCATAAATCCTTCTGTATGTCAGAAGGAGAATAGAGTTCATTGTTTGCAGGATCTCATTATGATTACTTTTCAGCTTCTAAAAATGTTGTAATCGTTTCCAGAACCAGCATTTATGGTATTCAGTATGTTGAGAGAAAATAGGCTTAATCAAAAAGCTTGTTCTAAATGTTCCTCGTCTATGCTTTTTTTTTTTGACCGAGCACCCAGAAAAGTGATAGTGCCTTGCATAGCAGATTGCTAAATATTTTACTTCTCCTATTAAAAGTTAAAAGCGCACACACACATACACGCCATCACCCTTTACTGAAAAATCCATAAGGGATACATCAAGATCAGGCAGGAATATCTTAACTGAGGACATAAAGACCTATCTCTTACAGACTGCTTCTGTTCTGAGCTGACAAGAGCAAAACTACAGTCAGTCTTTTCCTTTATGTACAGCAGAAACTGAATTAAAAATTGGTTAAAAGTCTCAAAGAGGAAATTATCTCTGAAGCATCACAAGTGAAGGCAATGTATTTTTTTTCCTATATGTGATGCTGGAGCAGTAGGTGGATTTCAAACAATTATGAAATCTCTGAATTCCTGCTGTGTGTACCTTAACTGGCATACTGAACATATTTTCTCATGTCCCATATTTGCTCACTAAAAAGAACCCACTGAATTTTCTACATCAGATTTTGATGGAATAGTAAAATCTATTCCCCTAACAATGCCTAACATGTTTCAAACAGAACTTCCAGTAACTTTGAAAAGCTGTCTGCTCCTGTGTTGTTTTATTACATTCTCAAAGAAACAATCTCAGCTGCCTGTCCCAGGTAAGAGTTGTTAAAAGGCTGGAGGCTTTCTGTACTATCTAGAATGGAAGGAATGTAAATACAGAAAGAGCAAAACCCACGGCTAGTGTCATGCAGTGCCACTTGCACCTGAAGCTGTGAATTGTAAGTGATTTTTCAGTAAGGCTGAGGAGGCTTGGTGTTGCTGCTGAGGGAGCATTGATGTAGAATGGCTCTTGATCAGCTGTATAACACAGACATAAAATGGAGGGAATATCAGTCATGGTTATTGTTTCAAAGTATGCTTATTCGAGGTACAGGAAAGTGAACTTTTGTGATATAAGTTCTGATCCGGCAGACAAATGCAGTTGTGTGACGTGCAGTCTAGGACGGATTGAGAAACATAGAGCAGTAGCCCTGGCCCCTGAAACTCTGTGCTGGATAGCTTGTTTCACCATTGTGTGTTAGCCAAAAGCGGTTTCAGTAACAGCATACAGGTCTCTTTGTTGAGAGGTTATGCAAAACAGGCCAAAGCACCAAGAACTTTTTGAGACACGAAACGGATAGAGTTAGGAAAGCCCATACTTAGCAGGAGCTGAAATGATCAAGGGACATGAAGAGCAGCAATAAAGGATTCTGTGGAAAAGTCGAAGACTCCCAGTGACATCTTTGCCTTGATTTTTTACTGGTTGTGTTTGTCTTCAGGTCTCCTGTGTCCCTAAGCTGACTATCAAGGCCTTGGGGAATGAAACATTGCCCAGGGCAGGGGAGGATGGAGTTAAGACTGCTTAAGCAGGCTTGACACAAACAACTCCATGGGACCAGACAGAATGCCCCTCAGGATGTTGTGGGAGCTGGCTGATGCCCCTGTGACACACTCTGTACAATCTTCACATTGTCATGGTATTTCAGAGAGAGGTTCCTGATGACTTGAGAAGCGTAAATAATGTACAGCCTTGTTCAAAAGGGTTGAGGAGGTGGGTCTAGGGATATCAGGCTCGTCAGCCTCACCTTAGGTCCATGGTAAGATTATGAAGTGAATCCTCTGGGAAGCCATGTCTAGATGACTGAAGGAGAATAAAGTGCATGGAAAATGTCCTTAGGCAGGACAAATCACACCTGGCCAGCTGGATGCAGACAAGAGGAGAGAAGTGGATAGTGTTTTCCTCAGCTCAATGAGGCTTTCAGAGCAATCTCCTGTAGTATATTTACAGATGGATTGGTGTGATACAGATACTCCAGAAAAACTATACAGCAGGTGGAAAAGTTTCTGGGTGGCCAGGCTCATAAAGTAATGATCAGCATTATGAAATCTGCTGTTGGGTACTTGTGACATTGTACAGGAATCAGTCAGGGACTAGGAAGCGTTTAAAGTAATATTGTGCTTGCAGATTTCGTAATTATGAATCTTTTGATTCTGAACAAAAAGCAAAATTTTCTAGCTTTCAGACTCTTTAAGAATCTGAATCCAAGCATATGCTGCGATTTTTTACTTTTTTGGACTTCCTAAAATGTTTTTCCTTTGTTTGATACTGGTTCTTCAGTTAGAATTGTCAGTCTGTAGTTGTCAGTCTGTTGAGAGAAGACTGGTCATATCAAGCTATTGCTGGATGTAATAAAGGAAGCATCTTACTACACATGAGAAGAAATGCCTACTGCCAATAGATTATCACTTTGCCATCCTTTACTGTGGCTGTCCTAATCCCAAACTCTTCTGGGACGTGTCCTGCCTTAACTCTAGTGCCTTTTCAGTGGTGGCAGTAAAAACTGCTTTAGAGTTAAAAAAACCCTAGCTCTGATTTTCCTAATTCAGGTGATAGGTCACCTGGTGGACACAACAAAAAAAAAAATCAAGTAGAAGATATGGCAATGTTTTTACTAGGAATTCTAATGCTGTCAGTGGAAACATTTCATAAAAAACCCACAGTGGAAGTATATGGCTTCAGCATACTCATAATGTTGCTCTTCTGTGGCATTAAAAAACATATCCTGTTCATAGACGAGTTGTTTTTTTCATCTGCATGAGCAAACACTCGTGGTGATATTTTTTCCATGGTTAGAGCAGAGATATGGCATGAAGAATGAAGCTGTGGCCAAAAGAGTCTTCTCTGTGCAGGAGAAGGCTCGGTAGGACTCTTATCAATGTATATGAATACCTGAGAGGAGCATGTAAAGAAGATTCAGTCAGGCTCTTTCCTGTGGCGTCCAGTGACAAGACAAGAAGCAATGGGCACAAACTGAAACACAGGAGGTTCCACTTGAATGTCAGAAAACACCTTCCCACTGTGAGGCTGACCAAGCCCCGGCACAGGTTGCCCAGAGCGGTGATGGAGTCTCCATTTGTGGAGATAGTCAAAAACCAACTGGACATTGTCCTGGGCAACGGGTTCTAGGTGTCTCTGCTTGAGCGGGGGGTTGAACCAGGTGACATTCAGAGATCCCTTCCAAGCTCAACAGTTCTGTGATTCTGAGCAGCTTTTTCCCATAGGAAATGGTGGCATAAGCTACTAATCCCATCTTGTTTAACAATAGCACTTTTCTACTTTTCCAGTAGTTAGCAGCATTATGGTTGGATAGGAAGAAGTGGAAGATAACATGCATATGGCAACATGTAGCTATGCTTAAGCACACTATCTTCTTCCAACCGTGTAACCATGCTATTATCTGAAAGACAGTTTTGTTCCTTCCTCACTTTCAGTTTTGCTGTTCCTTCAGTATATGCATATTATAGGTCAAAATTTAAATTACATGAATAAAACCCAAAAGGGTCTAGTTACGTAACAATCAATTATTAGATTGCTACAAAAATCATAGAAGAGGAGTTAGATGCAGTGGGATTTATGAAAACCAGTTCCCAGAGGGTATATCATTAGATGTGCCAAATAATACAATTTAATATTGAATATTCTGTCTGTCTGTTTTAGAGAAGAGCTAATCTTTCCAAGAGAGCTTTCTAGGATTTATTGGTCACAGTTCCCGGTAAGGACAGAATGTTACAATCATCCATGAAACTTTGCAATTTGGAGCAGAAACATACCACACTTATTAGAAGCTTCTCAGTTCATACACATCAGTTAGCATATGCTGAGTCCAGGGGCAGCAATGATTCAAAGGACAAACATTATTTAAACTGGCCACATTTTGTGATGAATGGTTTTTGTTTTGTACCAAACTTTGAAAAATGAGGGCTTTTTTTCAGATTGTATGAAATGCAGTGTCACTGAATGTAATTATTCTGATTTTCATGTAATTTAGTTTATTTCCTTAAGCAACTGTTAGAGACTGAGGATTATATAATAATTATAACCACATAGTTATAACCATCTAATTATATTTATAACCATATAATTGTAATTAATAAATATTATACAATAAAACTATGATGATATGATCATAGAATCATAAAATGGTCTGGGTGGGAAGGGACCTTAAAGATCACCTACTTCCAACACGCCTGCCATGGTCAGGGACATCTTCCACTAGACCAAGTTGCTCCAAGCCCGATCCAACCTGGCCTTGAACAGCTCCAGGAATGGGGCCTCCACAACTACTCTAGACAAACTGTTCCAGTGTCTCACTACCCTTACAGTAAAGAATTCCTTCCTGCTCTCATATCTAACCCCACTCTATTTTAGTATAAAGCCATTAAATCAATAATCTTATCTTCTGTTAAGAAAAGAGCACCCTAAAATGTAGTTGCATGTTTTCTCTCCCCTTTTGAGCAGCCTCTCAAAAAATGTGCTCTCTTGGTGCCTTAGTGGTTTCATATAAAATCTCATGATTTCTGAACAGGTCTCAGGATTTTGAAAGAGAGGGCTGAGCAATTTTTCTACTGTCACGGAAAAGAGATGTGAAGTATACCAAGCAGCAAACTAAACTCTTCAGGGCAAAAGAGGCATAACCAAATTCCCTTTACTATTAAAAATCTCAGTTTCTTTTCACAGTAAGGACTGACTTTCTAACGACTAGTGAAAAACACTGGTCTCGAGAAAGGCCTCTTTGTCCCTTTGGACCCAGTAGTATTCATCAGTGCTCCAACACTCCTTGCAGATAATACTTTCACATCTTTTCCTTTAAGTGGTGCTTTTAACAAGCTAGATGAACAAGAAAATCCACTTTCCTGAAATGGATGTCAGAGCCCCAATCACTGTCCAGCCCTCATCCACCTGACACAGGCAGACTCATATTCTTTTCTGCAGATCCAGCAGAGGGAGCTTGTTTTACCCAGAAAAAAAATGCTCCATTGCAATAGCAAGTTGTTTAAATTTTGGGGAAAGAAAACATTGCCTAACCACATGAAAAAAGTCAAAATTATATGAAACAAGTTATTAAGTCTTAACAGGCAAATCATTTGGAATGGTTTTCATGCACAATTGTGTAATCTAGTAACACAACACAAAAAACCCTGAACCAAAACAAAACAAAACAAAAAACCAACCAACAAACCCCATGATCTGTGTTTGACTGTAATAATATGTTCATTGTGCTACATTTTTAGTCAAAATTAAGTCTAAAACCAGATCAATTCTGTCATTTCAGTCATCATAAAAATGTTTGTCATGACAGGCATGGCAGTTACCTCTTTTGGCTTAAACTTATTATTTGTATAGGGCAATAGCATCTAAGTAAAACTGAAAATGTATTGGTTAATACAGAGGAGGGCTTTAAATACTTACAACCTATTATCATTGTTCAGACTGTGGTTAGGCATTTGAGTTTGAACCACATTTAGGAGATCGTTATACGTGCTGCTGTTAGAATAATACACCTGTTGTGGTTGACCTTCTTTCATTTTTTTCATCTCAGATTTGAAAATAATCTTTCTATAACCCATGATCATTTACTTTGTTGCCTTGATTTTACAGATATCAAAAATAATGTTGTCTGGATTTTACAGATATGAAAAATAAGGATTTATAGTTAGATGTGTTGCTGAGGACTGGGTGAGAACAGAGAAGAGAATTCAAACGTCTGGGCTCTATTTGTTTTGCTCTCTCCACAAAATACCACAGCAATGAATACACTATAGACTGAGGACACTGATAGCGTGCTGCAAAGTGAGGGAAGATAAGGTCATGTTGATAAACATTTCTTAGTATTGGTTATTACAGAAGAAGTGATTAATTGCCTCTGGCTTACATTAACCTTTTCGGGTTATATCCATTTAAGACAGCTCATATAATTATTTTTTGGTAATTACTTGATTGCATAAATATCAGGATCCTATAGCTGTAATTGCTACTAATGCATCCTAAACAGTGTTCTTTAATTATGCTTAAGAATATATCTGATTTTGAAATGACACTGATACATCATTTATATTATTAATATCTCAATATCATAGGCAATGTACTATCTCTTCTGAGAAACAGAGATTTGCTAACATTAGGAAATTACATTCTCACAGTGCCTTTGAGAGTCAATTTACAGGTGTGTTCTAGTTTTGGCCAGGACCCGGAGGTTTATTCCATACCACCTTCCACTATTGCCAGGGGAGGGGGCCAGGTACTCACTGTCTTCCGAGAAGAAGGGTGAAAAACCAGTGGCGTTGTCTTGCCATTGTTCACTGTCTCTAGGTCCATGGTGAGCATTTTTGCATTTGGATCACCCCTTTTCCATACTTTTGTTGTTTATATTGTTGCTGTTACTATTTGTTTTCTTATCTCATTGTTGTTTACAGTAAATTGTTCTTATCTTGACCCCTGATCTTCACCCTTTGTACTTCCAAATCTCAGCTCCATCCTGCCAGAGTGGCAAGGGGAAGGGTAATGGGGGAGTGAACCAGCAGCACCTGATTTGGGAGAGTCTCGGTGGGGGCACTGAATTGGGAAGTACCAGTCTAAACCACGACGAGGTGAAAAACCAGTCTGTAGACTGAATGACATGCCTACTGTGGTCAGCTGATGCGAGCCTATGGCCAGTCTTCCTAGTCCCTTTCATACTGCTCACAGGTGAGTTATCAACTGCAGCTGAACTAGGTTAGTATTATTGTTCCTTGTCAACGTTCTCCAAAATCAGAAGTGTATATGTCTCACTCATAACTAGTCTTTCCTACTGTGAACGATGTCTAGGGAACATGTGTCATCCTGGGGGCCCCAGCAGAGGATGAACACAAGGCTGGTCATGCCAGGGGTTGTGAACTGGTTATAAGCTCTGGTGAAGGTAGTGGTGACTAAGAGAGGAGGCAGCAGTAAACGCAGTTCAATTACAAACAGAACAGGATGCGAAACTGCAATCACTTAACAGACCCAAACCTTATAAAACCTCTTTCCTCATCACGTGTTTAAGATGATTCTGATGTACATCAAAAAGGGAAAGATAGGAACATGGTTAGAATTAGGTGGCAAACAGCACTGCTGCTTACAGAGAAAACCTGGTGTCACTTTCCTTTTGGCACCACAAATAACTTTATGGCACCACAAACAACTTTATGGCACCACAAACAACTATTTTTTTTCCCCAAAAAACTATCTATTAAAGGATGATTTTCAATGAAACAAATCAGATCATATCAATGAAATCTGAATTCTTCAAATATTCAAAATGTAGGCATAACTGGTTAAAATCACTATGAAATAGCAATTCTCTGTCTACAGGATCAATTTAATAGCCACTGAACAGATTTTAATAGTTTTTAATTCAGTTCTGAGAATTCCGTTTGTAAGATTTTAATATTTTTTAATTCAGTTCTGAGATTTAGTTTATAATATTATCCAGTTCCTAGACTGATTTTCAACCTGGTAATAATTTAACAGTTTGTTATTTCACAGATACAAATTGACCAATGTTTGAGCTTTTATAAAAGTAGGCATTCTCTAAAAATGTTCAAACAGCTCTCTGAGACCATTCAAATGCAGAGAAAGGCGTCATGAATTAGATTTCTGAAGGAAGTCAGAAGTTTGACATTATTATGCCTGTTCCTTATGAGCTCTTGCTAGCTAAAACGTCATTACCAAATATAAGCCATATAATTTTTATACTCTGCAGCTTTCAAACATAACAAAACATCATGAATATGAGATCTTTACCAATTTTAGCTGGATGCAGAGTCGTAAATAAGACAATTGAGGATTTTTTTAACAATGTGTGTGTGAGGTTTGGTAGAAATTTTTTGGGTTATCCACTTGTTTGCATTCACCAGATACAACAGAAGACCATATCATGGAGTGTAATGTGTTTCTAACTTTAGGACTGAAAACACTACAAAGTTCTGCCACCTCCAGAGTTTCAAAGGCTTCTATTAGAAGTGGCTCTCATTTTGACATCCTCTGAGCAGCATTTTTCTTATTCCAAATAGCGTATTCAAGAAGTAATTAGCACAACAAAATCTGCTTATAATAATCTGAACATCCTTGTTTTAATGCTAACTAACCTAATAATTTTTAAAGTCTTCTGTTTTGTTACCAGGAATAGAAAATGCATTTATGTAGGATTCATAGTGCAGGTTGTTGAGCTGGTCCCTTAGGTAGCTTTCACAGCACCCAATATAAGGGTCACAACTGAATTAACAAAAGCTATCCCTGGAAAGATAAAGTGATACATTAAATAAAACAAAACAAAAATTACAGTATCTTTTCATTGCAACCCAAAAAGTCTCACAGAAGCAGGAAAAGTGCTAGCATGTTTGTGGTCAACATCTGACAGTTGCCAATGGGACGATATCAAGAGGGAAATGAATTTGATTTCTCATGGGCACCCTGGTACACTGCTGTTATCTCACTGACTGATAGTATTTTACTGGTCTGATGCTTTAGGTTGTGTTTTCAGCATTATACAGAATGAACCTGTGATATAATATACCATCCACTATGCTTGTCAGGTTGTTTAAAAAATCTTTAAGTCTGAAGAGAACATCAAAAACACATGAGGAAAGACTTTTTGGTAGCCAAACAACAGCAAGAATAGTCCTGTATAGATTATGTACAGGGATTTGAACATGGGATGTTCTGAGCAATGTTCTGCTAGAACCAATGTTACCTTTCCTTGAAAAAAATCAGTGGCAATATCCCTAAAAAGACTCAGAGAAGAAATCTGAAAGCATCCATACAGAAGGTGAAGCAGCATTCTAAGCAAAATTACACAAAGATTTTATCAATTTGCACAACAGTTCACATAACTGATCTGCTTATGGACCTTATTGTCTTTTATTAATCTCTTATTACTTATGTTGTGAAATGATTTTACACTGGAAATCATGACATACAGGCAGCAGCTGAAAGACAACAGGAATCTGTATGAGTTCCTTTAGGAACTGGTAGATCCTGCAACAGCAATGAGTGCAGGCTGATAGCCAAGGTAAATGCTTAGCTGTAGCAGGGAAATTTGTAAAGTTGCTCCAGCTACAGGTGCTATGAGCTGATGACACTAGGCAAATGTGGCTGTCATCATGTATCTATACCTTCAGGACTGCAAGGCAAGAAGCCCTGGCAGAGATTGTTATTGCTTCTGATCCATGCACTTCTGATGTTTGCTAGGAATGGCAATATATTGCTAGAAGGATTTTACTATGCTGCTAATGACTATTGATGTATTAGAGGAATTAAGCAACTAGCCATCATGATGAAGATTTCAGGAAGCAAACAAAGTGTTTTGAACTGAAGAAGCACAGGACTTGAGATGCACATAATAAAAAAACCAAGGCATTCATGTTTGCTGGTTGATGCTAAGGAGGACAATGCTGCCTAGACTCAGGTGAAATTACAAGGTGTTTGGCTGTAGAATTGCAACAGAAAGGTCATTTCATGCTTTGTTACATAAGTCTGTTGATGGAAATCTTCATATTGGAACATGTGAGAAAAACCTGTTTATTTCCAAGAAGAAAACCTCAACCTTATTAAAAAATGTTAGTTTCATACGCACCTTGTTTTAAGAAAGCTGAGCTTCCAAGACTCTAATGCATTTTCAAATAATTTTTCTTTTTATAAGCAATCTCTTAATTAAAACATATGGTTTTGAAATCCTTTTCCTGTTTTGAAACATGCTCAGGTACTATCCATGATTAGATTCAATTTGGTTATAGGATTGAAATGATTGGATGAGTATTCCCTTGTAACAGCTGCTCTGAAATTTTTGCCAGTCCTCTGCATTAGAGGTGTGTAAACATTTCTTTTGTGTTTTTGCCTCATGGTTACCTTTCCAAGAACAAGCTGTAAATCAAGTTAAATATGGCTTCTGGAAAATTTCTCTCACTACTGCCATAGTTATCATAGAATCATAGAATAGTCTGGGTTGGAAAGGACCTTAGAGATCATCTAGTTCCAGCCCCCCTGCCATGGGCAGGAACACCTTCCACTAGACGAGGTTGCTCCAAATGCTATCAACCTGGCCTTGAAGATCTGAATGAGGCATCCGTAACTTCTCTGGGCAGCCTGTTCCAGTACCTCACCACACCTGCACGCTTTTGTAAACAGCCACTTTCCATCTCTTCTGGAGGCTCCCTTCAGGTACTGGATGGCCACAATTAGGTCAACCCAAAGCTNGAAGCCTTCTCTTTCCTGGCTGAACAAACCCAATTCTCCCAGCCTTTCCTCATAGGAGAGGTGCCCTTGTGGAAAAGTTTCTTCTGAATAGATGCAGTACGGTACTGTCTGAACAGCCAAGCAATCTGTATTTGCTTGCCTGCTCTGCACTCTAACACTCAAAAGTCAGAATTTTGCAAGTGGGTCTTTTTGGTTCATTTAAAATGGTGGCCTTGACTGCAGCTATCTATGTGTCTACATCAATTACGAGTACAAAAGGTAGGATTTCAAACCAGAAGTCTGTTTGTTAACAACTGTCTGTTCCGGTCTGACCTGCTCATGACAGAGGGATATATCACCTCTAAACTGCTTTAGAGCTAGAACAACCTTCAAAAATAAAAAAAATAAAACTAATATTCGTCATGAATTAACACAGGATTTTGTCATATGTGTGCCAGACCGAGTGAAACAGCTGGATGTGATTGGTGTTGGCTTTCAGTATCTACCCTTATTCTCCTCTGGTTTCTTTTCAGCATTATACGAGTCATGTTTCTGCACCAGAACTCCAACTCAACAGAGTCATAGGATGTTTTATGAATTTCCTCAGGATCACATATGTCTAATTTGCCAGAGAGGTTTACTTAAAGGTCGGTTTATTATCCAGTGTATTGTTTAGACACTATAAAACTCATATCTAAGTAAAAAACATTCACTAGCATTTACATTAAGCCAGTACTAACATAAAATGAGAAATTAATTTAAAAAGTGATTTTAAATTGTGAGATGTTCATCATCAAACTCAGGTTTTGATAAAGGATTTTTAAAAAAACTTTATTGGAAAAGACACTAACACACTTCAAAACCAAATCTTTTTTCTGTCTAATAGTACATTGCATACATACCTAAGCATTCTGCAGTCTGCATTGAATTCTCATAAAATCTACCACACATAACAACTCAGACAACTAAAAAACAAGTATAATAAGAGGCTCCATTTCTGTATTTTGCATAGCTGCAGAGATAATATTGTGTTGCAAGTTTTTAGTTTAACCACAAGAACTTTTCAGACTAATTTAGTGATTCTTTGTCACCAGGATGACTGCAATGAAACTTAGTTTATCAAAGAGTTTACTTTGGAATGCACACCCCTTAGAGAGGTCCACTTATTCTTCTCAGAAAAGTGCACAGGCCTTAGCAGCTGACTTAGCTCTTCTGCATCCTTAGCATAGCTCAGGAAGAAGTCTCTTACTCTGGGGCCGTTTTGCTGGAACTTATGTTACTATTTAAGTGTGCAATAACACATAGGCTGTATCCATGTGTTCCTTTACATTGCTATAATTACATGGGAACAGAAGTTCAATCCAGTGAAAATTTAAGTCATAATACACAAGGAAAGAAAGGCAGTAACGTAAGGTGAAGATGGGTGACAGGGTGAGAGGATTTTACTAGCAGCAACAGCAGAATCTGAACCGTAGCAGTAACATTTCCTGCAGTGTTGAAAACTGTGCTACAGATGACTCCGCAGATGCCTTGGGGCAGAGGTCTGCTCTGCCACTGTGAGTTAGAGTGCTTATACACCCAAATGGTCTTTCTATGCCCTCATAGCCACACATTGAACATAAAAAGGATGGCATGACTTTAGTTCAAATCTACTTGCCTCTCAGTTTTGTCTTATTCTAGAACCCTCTTTTCCTTGATGTTGCCATTGCCTGTTCTAATGTAAAGCAACCTTACAACCCTATGAGCACAGCTAAGTTTCTTCTGCATCTGCTACCAAGTCAGGCCCAGCCACTGGTTCTTGGATCACTTTTGAATGGAAGCACTGGAAACACAGTGTGCCAGGATTATTTCAAGGAGACCTGCTGGTGTTCGGTACCATTAGGTCAAGATTATGAACTTCCAAATGGATCAAGGTCTTACCTAAATATCAGCAAGCGCAGTCAGTTAAAGAAACTAACATGCTATCAAACCAAAGAATCCCCAGAGGCACGTGCTTTGTAATCAGACATGCTGACACAGTCTAACGTGACAGGTTCTCCCTTGATGCCAACAGCAGCTAGTCATGTTTAACAGTTACAAACGCACAAGATGAGTCAAAGGCAGAAGCTTTGATTCATACCTACTAATGTCACAAGCATGCTTTTCAGTTCAAAGTGTTATAAAAATCACACCGTTTCTTGAATGACACACAGTGCCATGCAATTAGTAGCTTTGCATTGGGTTTCCTGACAAGAATATGGTTCATTTTCAACAAAAGAGGATGGAAGGATGGAAGGATGGAAGCAATGCAGAGAGATTACTGGGCTGCAAGTGGGCCTTAAATACGAAGTGGATAGGCATTTTATCTACATTAGACCATGCACAAGTATTACAGATGTAAAAGTCTTTCATTTAACACAAAGTCATACAAAGAATTTCAATTAAAGCTATGCACACATGTTTAGGTGCAGAAATGTGGCCTTGTGCACTGATAAAATAATTTAGACCTTTGGATCAAATCCAGAACTGCAAATACTGGGACAGAATAAAATCAAATAAATGGAGTTAATTTGCAGCAAAATTGTGAATATTCCTTTTATTATTCCAGCACATACAACCGGATGAAGCATATACATTGGATGAAGATATTAAAAAAAAAAAAAAAAGAAAAGAAAAAGACTGTGGTCTGAATACAGTGGTAAACTGACATATTTTTATTTATTTGTGGCTGCTAGATAGCCATCTCCTTTTTTTCGTAATCACATGGAATTTGCCTGAAACAATGTAATCAATATTCATTCACCTTGGCAAAATGAGAAGCTGGAAAATTCCAGGAAATCTTGCTAATCTATACATTTAAACGTTCATATCTGTGACTGGGTACCTCTAACTCCCAGGAAAAGTATAGCACACACATGTGCTGGTCAAGATGCTTGTTATAAAGCCGTTGTCAATTCTGAAAGCATAGAAGAGGTTTTTGTACCAACTAAGATGCTCAGTCTCTAGCTATTGCTTACTTCTCTGGCTCACACAGACTTTGTGGGTTTTGACAGGGAAGATTGCCAAGATTTCAGTGTCCCATTGCTTTGCACTCATGGACTTCCTCTGCTCAACTGCCTGTGCTGTTAAGTACATATATACATTACAGAAATGTTAAAAAAAAAATTCAAGCACTGCAATTTTATTTTTGGTTAACAGGTTTGGGTTGCTCTTTTTGTTGGGGTTTTTTCCCTTTCCTGAGGATCAGAATCACTGAGGTTGGCTGCTCCCTCTGGAAATGTTGAATCCCATGGTGACTTGAGCAGGGTCAGCCACAGCTAGTTGCCCAAGATATCAGGTTTGAACACATCAAGGAGGGAAACTCCACAACCTCTCTAAGTAATCGGTGTTCAATTACCCTCACAATAAATAAGTTTTTCTCATATTTAGAAAGAATTTCCTTTATTTCAGTTTCTGCCCATCACCTTCTGTCCTATCACTGCATACGACGCATAGGAGCCTGGCTCCAGCATCTTTACCCTCTCATCAAATATTTATGCACATTGATAAATTTCCCCCCTAAGCCTGCTCTTCTTGGGTGTGAAAAGTCCCAGCTCCGCTGTTCAACCTGCAAGCCCTTCATCATCTTAGTGGTTCTTCAGTGGATTTGCCTCAGCGTGTTCATGTCTCTGCTGTACCCGAGAGCCCAGCACTGGCCACACCACCCAGATGTGTCCCACCAGTGCTGAGGACAGAGAGAGGGCCACCTCTCTTGACCTGTGGTAATGTTCTGCCTGATGCAGCCAGGGTGGCTTTTGGTCTTCTTTGCCACAAGGGCACGCTGCTGGCTCATGGTCAGCTTGGTGTCCATCAGGATTCCTAGGCCATTTTCTGTCAAGCTGCTCTCCTGTTGGTTAGCCCCCAGCATGTGCAGGTGCATGGGGTTGTTTGTCCCTGGGTGCCAGGTTTGGCACTCTCACTTGTTGAGTTTCATGGAGTCCCTGTCAGCCCATTTCTCCATCCTGATGAGGTCCCTTGGGATAGCAGCACAACCATCTGGTGTATCCACCAATTCCTTCCACTTTTTAAACTAATTAACAAAATTGTGAAGATACTTGGTATTATCAATCTTTGCTTGTTATCACTGTCAGACACAGAATTAAAAAGTGAGACTAAATGGCAGATATGAGATCTTTAATAAGACAGTTATTAGAATAACTCTACTAAGGACACTTGTGTTTTGAAACATTAACTCTCAAGCCTGAACAGAAATCCTTCTTTAATGACACACTGCTGTCAACATTTGTTATTTTACTAGATTTTAAATTTTTCTGCCATGTCTGTTCAAAACCTGTCACAATGTGCCAGCTTGCTGTGACAGTCCAGTGGCTGGTTCTATGTGCTATGTCTATGGCAACTTTGGTTCAAATCTGGCTTACAGCAGGAGGGGAACATGTGTTTTCATGCTTCCTTTTCAACAGCTTTTAAAATAATTATGTAACTCCGAACGTACTTTCACCAGGTTTTCCCCCACTGCTTTCTGAAAACAGAAAGAAAATTCTGGTGCACACGTTTGAAGATAGATACGGGCCAAACAGAAGGCGGCAGAAGACTTCATCAGCAGACTGCAGTTGCCAAAAGGAGCAGGAATATTTTTCTGCCACCGTGACATTTGTGCCTGTCTCTGGCACGTGTTCGGAGGGCATTGTGAGGCGTTTTCGGCGGAGAGATGCGCGGGGGTGCCGCAGCAGCCGTGGCCACGGCGGGGAGGGGGGCATGTTCACGCTAGGGGGTAATGCTTGCGCAGCTCTGCAAAGGGGGACAGCACACACGGCATCGGACCTGCCCCGCCCGGCCTGCCGTGATCGTATAGTGGTTAGTACTCTGCGTTGTGGCCGCAGCAACCTCGGTTCAAATCCGAGTCACGGCACGGGGGAAACGGAGTTGTTTTAGTGCTCACGGCTGGGCGCTGGCGCTGGGGCAGCCGCGGGGAGGTGGCAGCCACGCCGACCCTCGCTGGGCAGTAGCTGCAGGAACGGCTTCAGTGCCTGGTGCGCACAAAGAAACAGGCGAGAGAAAGCAACACCTGCACAAAAGAAAGGTTCATGTAGCTCATTGCTACCTGCTGAGGTGGTTGGCACTTTTTGCACCATACGTTTTTTGTCTTCTATTGTGTGATTTCAAGAAGATCACACAGATGTTGCTGTACTGATGTTGTCTGGGACAACATTTTCTCTGACTTCACACTCTCAGTTTTTTAACAAATGTCCTTGCACTCTCTCAGCAAACACTGATTTCTTTCTATCATCTGTCTCCAGGGATTACTCACCACAAAGGAAAATTCCAGAAGAATTTTTCCAGAAAGAGCAGCAAAAGAGGCATTAAATTACATGCAAATTATTTCTTTACTGTGAGGCTTTATAGTATCTTTACTCCAAGAATTATGCACTTATGAGACAAGTAATCAATAGCAGCAAATGGAAGACATCATGTCTGGGTATAAATTTGATGGAAGAGAAGCAAGACACTGCTGGAAGGGCAGTGTCCTTTTGGCGGGGGGAGGGGATGATGCTGAGAGGATTCTGCAACAAGGCAGAAAAATGGTCTGATAAGATTCTCTGTTTTCCAAAGCAACATTCATTCCTCCTGGCTATACTGCCCGGTGGGCGTTTCTGTCTATTGAGGCGGGGGTGCTAGGGACCCAGTGGTTTTCCAGTGTGGAAATGGTGAGGTAGGGAAGCTGCCTGAAAGGCACAAGGGAAGAAATTTTGAAGAAACACTGACAAGCGCCTATTGTTGGCACTCTGTCGACTGACTGAACCATGTGGTAACACAGTTCTAATTCGTTATTAATAGAATATGCTAAAAAATTTATTAACAAACTTAGATTATGTAACCAATTGTAATTTTATCGGTAGATAGCTACACATGCTGATGACTGAAGTAAAAACTGCTTATTTTGACCAAGTAATTTCTTCATACTGAAGCACGCAGCATGACTACAGGTAAAAAGAAGAAAGAGGTTGAAAAAGGAGGAAGCAACAAATACTAACTTATAGCAAATAGATTTATTTCACAGTTTCTAACAGCTGAGGCCAGATTTTCAAAAGTTTTCCTTACTGAACATAGTGTGCATCCTTCTGAGGTCAAACACTATCCAGGCAACAAGACAGAGTCTTCACAACTCCTGGCAAACTTCATGCAGGTGTCTGCCCAGAGCAAAGTAAGGAAGCAATACTGTCTTGAAACTATTAAGATGAAAAGGGATTGCTTTTAAAGCAGGGCTCACATAACTGTGAAGACCAGCAGGGAATATTTAATTCCATTAAACCCATCTATCAGCAAACAAAAATAAGAACGACCTTAAGGTGAAACAAAGCTGGTGAATCAACCACAAATCTCTTTCTAGAAATTACATTTTTGTCCTTCTGGAAGACTTCATGTTTCTTGTATTAGGCCTTCTAGAGTTCTTTTGCAATAATTTTTAAGTCAAGCTCAGTTCTTATGGAAAGAACCCCAACAATGCAGCCTTCAAAACATAGTTCCAAAGAGAATTTTCTATGATATGCTAGTTTCCTTACTGTTGCTTTAGCAAAATTATTCAGACTTTGGTTTCTCAAGTGTAACAGTAAAATGCCAATTTATCCCGTGTGGTTTTAATACAGATGTCTTCATGGCTATATCATAAAGAAGTTTACATCTCTGTGCCAATACAAAGGTCAGTACACCTTCTCACCTTCAGCTGCATGGTAAATAATAGCAATAGTGCAGGTCCCAGAATAAGCACATCCCAGATTTTCCTAAAGAGTTAAGATACAATTGTGGAGAGTAAAATTAGGGGTTTGCTCGTCATATTAGAGAACAACAACAGAATAAGAATAATTATTTGAGAAGCCTGGAAGCACAATATCTAAACTTGGAATTCAGGAATCCACAAGAAAGAAATTACCAGAAAAATTGAGGGAACTCTGTTGCTGGCCCCATGCACAGTTTTCAGGTGTAAGAGGCATATTTTGATGCCTGGTTTTGCAGCACAGAGACACTGACTGTGATAACATTCCAGAGTGTGTTGTAAAAGAAGATTTTTGCTAATTAGCACAAAATATCAAAACTATACTCTACTCTCAAAGATTTTTAAAGCACTGTGTTTTGAGATCCCTTTGGATGAAGGCTTTTTTAGTAGCAAAGAAGGAGTTCTTTTGGAAGCAGTATCACAAATTGTCATCTCCTGAGTTGTATTTGGTGCAGAGAAAACACACACAGCATTTCTGTATAAAACAGTGGAGGAAAAGGTTGTAAAACATCTCACACAAGAATTAATTTCATGAAGCTTTGTGAAAGAGATATTTATCAGATGTGTTTGAATCTGAATGAAAGAGCTGATTTTGTTTCTGTGAAATGAGAACTTGGAATTTTAAGATGAAAACACATAGAGAAAAAAAAAACCAACCACAATAAAAAAGTGAAGCATAAACCATTAGATAGTTTCAGAGAGTTTGGGTTTGTGCTGAGATTTTGATGAAGGAGTAAAACCAGGCCCTACTCAGTAGTTTGAATTGTAGTGCAAAAGACTGTAGGATTCAAACCTGAATCAAAGCTTAACCCAAAGTGGTACAAGTCAAAAGCTTAAAAAATTGAACAATAGTCTTCATATGTGTTCTGGTGCAGCTCTCTTCAGTGAGCAGTGCAGCTGCTGAAGCATTATGAATAAGAAGCAGTCTCATTTAGAGACGAGGACATGCTTTCTTTCAAGAAACACCAAAGACAGATTATGAGACCAGAACTGCAACATCAGACATTGTTTATGTAGTTCTGTTTACACATCAGGCTCAGGAATCTCTCTGTCTGCCAATTTTTTCCCAATTACTACCCATTCTGCAATAATAGCCTGTAAACTCAGAGCTGAATTTCCAGAGGTAAAATCATCCCACCTGTGAAGTGAATTCCTGGCATTCTTTGCTAAAGCACAACCAGGTATTTAAGCTTTCAGAAGTTCTTTTTACCACATATTTCCTTTCAAAGAGTCTACTTGACCACAGCCTTTTGAAAGGATTTCAGCGGGGACCTATAAAAGTTTTAATATGAGTTGCACTCCTGTAAAGAAAATGAAAAAACCACAGTTAATTTGATTTGATGACTGCAGATTCAAAACAGCCACTGCCTTCTATCCTGCTCAACCCCCAGTGTGGACATCAGACAGGATACAACCAACTTTGCTACACTCCTGAAAAATGAAGGAAGAATAACAGAAACATACAATAGCCTATATTAATGTTTCAAAAGTTTTTCAAGACCTTCTGTTCAGTGCTGCCTTTTTAAAAATAAGGTATCTTTCTCTATAACTTAAAAAGTCTAGCAGCTTTAGCTCTCATCAACAGCTAATGCTAAAATACAATAACAAGAAAGAAATCTCTCCCCAGGAACTTGATGAGTACATCATATTAGTTTCTAGTTTCAGTGCCAAGAAGCAAAGTACTTGTGCTGGGGATAGGGAGATAGACATCTCCATGTCCTAAAGATTTTACATTTTATGCAGAATGAGCCATGCACGAGAACAACAGCAAGCATGAAATGACATGGGAGAGCTTCAAAGAAAGGCATGTACTCTCTTCTCCTGCCTTGTTTTTAAACTACTATTAATTTCATGCTTGCTTTCAGCTTGGTGCCTAAAGGCAGGGAAGGCTGCTGAAGTGCACCCTTCTCTCTGACCTCCAAGTCATTCTTAGACAAGAAAAAATTCAGAACTTTGGAAACAGATTTATGTAAACCTGTTAATTTTTAAAATATATTATCATTCTTTAGACCATGGTTTCCACCTGGAAAAGTGTTTTGTGGACATGTCTGCTAGACATGATGACCTGCATCTACTGGCAATTCTTTGTGCAATTCAAGGTTCAAAATGAGTTCCAGGATTACCTCTTTGTGTTTCCTACTCTGCAATCCTGTTATCCTTGGAAACTCTTTTATACTGAAGTTTTTGTTTTCTTTTTTCTAATGAGAAGGGAAAATTGATAAATATTTTCTCAGGAAGTGGAATGTTGGGAGCCATCTGGACTTGCATGTTTATATTCCAAAATGAAGCTGGCTTTTAATCGTAATTTTCTTGTGAGAAGAATAAATAACTACAGGGGGAAGTGGTGAGAAAGGTCTGATTATTTGCCTACACCATTCTTGATCTCAGTTTACAGCATGACCATCAAGCTAGCAAAACAAATATTGGTCTCCCAAATAAAATAAATCAAACTGAATAACCACTGTTTTCCAGCAAGTCATCATAAAACAAGACTAAATTTTTTGAAAAGTGTGCTTGGAATTTTTCTACTGTCCAATTGAAACTCTTCAGAATCATCAATATTACTATAACTAGCAAAAAAGTAATATTTAGCTACAGATGAACACTGGATATAGAGAAGTCAGTTCCAGGGAGGCTGAGGTCAAGCAGGGGTGAGCTTTGAGTGCTTTAGCAGCCTCAGGATGATGCTTGAGTAGAGCAAAATATTTGGTGTGGCAATTTTTGAATTTCTTTTTTAGGAGTTAATTCACTAGAATTCTTTAAAGAGTATGTGCACCTGTGATGAGTTAATTTGGTATTTCTGGATTTCATAAAATCTAACACAGCAGATGACATTTCTGAAGGACTACAGCAGGGATAGAGTATGAAAGATCATCCTGGTCTCTTTCATGCTAGTGCATATTTCTAAATTGCTTTCTTTTGGGAAATCAGTCACATCTGTCTCATCAATTAGACCAAGAATTCACAAGCTAATTGCTCTGACATGCTCCTAAAAGGCTGAATGACATTTAGACAGGAAATCGAAGGCCAGTCAGAGGAATAATCATAGATATTTTGAAAAACACAACAGAAAGAGCTCTTGTGAACCTGAGGAAGGTCATAACATGCCAGGGGTCACTAGCCTACTACACCAAAACTGGGATACCTAAGCCCACAGCCTCCGAAGGTGATGTGCCCTCCCAGGCATGCAGGGCTTTGGTTTTTCCTGACAGTGGTGCTAAAAAATGTTTCATTTCCTCACTCAGTAGGATGATAAAGGATTTTCCTGCTCCCTTGGAGAGAAAGAAAGGCACCTGTCATTTACACACTGAAGCAGCTGGCGTGTTGCGTGAAGCTTGAACCTGCCTGGGCTTCTTGGAGACGTTATCCACTATAAAGGTGTTGATGTCCCATCAGATGCAGCAGTGAGAGAAAAGCAGTGCTTGCTCTTGAATTGGCTCCATATGAAATTAAAGAACCAACTACCAGAAATGCTATTCAGTAGCTTACAAATTTGATTAACTCATAATAATGATGTTTTATTAATATAGTTATTAGCAGTTATGTAATTTTTTGTTTGTTTATTGCATAAACTGCTGTTAGTTACCATAACCAATTTACTAAATTGAAATGGTAATTTTAGAAGTCTTCATGCTGAGAATCTGAGTTCATATTACTCAGTGAAACAGGACAGTGAAATTACACACTGTTCCTACTACAAAAACAAAGAGAATCAATAGACAAGTGATGGTTCCTCTTGCCTGTCACCAGCAAAGACCCTCTGCCAGCAGCAGTTCGGGCCTAGGTAAGCAGGATTTCCACATCTACCACTGTCATATTTCCAAGCAGTTCAGGCTGATTGTTTTATTAGCATGGGAAACTAGGAAAGATCAAAACCAAAGAGCCTTTTTGGCTCAGTCTAGAAATTAAATACCTGTAATAGTAAAAATTCCATGGTCTCTCTGAGACTGCATTTATCACAATATCCATAAAAATTTAAATTAAAAAATCCCACTTGGCAACAGGATTTCTGAATTAATACTTGTGCTATGTACTTTTTTTAGCAAAATATTCTTATAAGAGTTACAGAGCTTCTCATCTTGCTTTCTCATCTTAGTCTTAGACATCACTGATAGATTACTTTTGGTATGCAATCTGTAATTACATCTCTTCAAAAGATACACCACCCCCTGCCGTGACTCGGATTTGAACCGAGGTTGCTGCGGCCACAACGCAGAGTACTGACCACTATACGATCACGGCAAGCCATCAGAAAACTCAAATTAAAAGGCAGAAATTTTTTCCCTGGTGCTCGTTAAATTGTTGTAGAAATGGTGCCACCTGCAGTTTACAGTGAGTATTAGCAGCGTCTTGCTCTAAACCTTCTTAAAATTAATTAGTCATCTCGAAATTGCTTCCTGACTTATTTTTCCTTACTTGTAATAATCTATGCTTGTTGGAATTGCCTAAATGAAGGCTCAGGATTGTTATTATATACTTTCCCCTGTCCCTTAAAAATCTTTTCAGGGATATATTTTTCCTATTTTATCAGTAATTGGGAAGGCAAAGTCAAGGTAACAGAAAAGTCTGACAGAGTAGATACAGAGTTAAGCAAATGCTCAAAATCTATTGAATTGAAAATTACATTTGATTAGCTGAACCAGGTATAATTAATTCTGGTGTAAAGGTTTGTATTGATGGACATCATCTTCTTTACCTCTGCCATAAGCATAGAACATAAAACACATCTTTTCCAGAATTTACGTTATCTCTGTGAAAGAATATGGTCAAACACTACAGATGAAGTCTGAGGGGAGTAAGCCCTTTGCTTCTATGAATGAAGTCCTTCAATTAATGTAGCACTGAAGCTGAAGTTCTGAGTAGCACTTGCCCTTTTACAGATATTCAGAGAAAAGAAGACAGCAAACAACATTCAAATAGGCAGAACAGCAAAAAAATTACTTCTTTCAAATGAAAGCTGCAGCAGAAATCAAGCTGTATAACATAAAGAAAGATTGTAATGAGGAAAAAGAATAAAGGGCAAACTCCAGGGCACTGAAGTCCTTTTCAGAAAATGCGGACTGTTTTTTTGTGCTCACCCTCTCCAGTTACATTCATTATTTTAATACAAAATGTTGTCTGCTTAATAGCCTTCAAGAGCACAGCAGCACCACCACTGCAGTGCTACATGTCCCACTGAATCTCTGAAGAAGGAGAAAGACATACAAAAAAACTTACTAGACTGTAACATACGAGACCATTAACATGTCTTCAGCATGTCTTCAGCATGCTGAGATGTGGATTTACTCTGGATGAAGGTCTGAAAAGTGGGATAATTCGTGAGTAGACTGTGCAAAAGAAACATCAGGCTGGGACTTTAAAATGCAGACTTACTAGACAGACTCTGCTCTGCTCTGCCTGAGGAGCAGAGGCTCTCACTGCCTCCATCATAGGGTAAAACACTGGTACCTCTTGCACTCGCATGGAGGCCCACCCTGCCACTGGAGCTGCATGAGGGAAGGAGAAATTCCAGTGGTTGGTGGGGGCACTTGGAACAAAAGGGTGCTCTGATGGTAGTTTGGACTGCTGTACTTCACCCTACAGCCTTCCCCGACGGCTTAGTGTGACCAGAATAGCATTTTTAACTCAGGGGTCAGCATACCCTTCCACAGGACAGGAAAACGGCATTGCTCAACATCATGGAGGTGAACAAACCTAGAAAATAAATTGCTCAGTAGTATCTTCTCTGAAGTTTCTTGTTATTATAGACCAGTGAAAGTAGAGCTCTCAGAATATTTACTGCATTTCCATATGTATAACTTTAGGTTTTCTAATTCCAGATCTTGTTATTACTGGTTACCCGTCTTGAAGTAATAAACAATTTAGGTTTTGGGTGAGCTCCTCGGAACATACAGATTTCTCCTAAAGACAGAAGTCAAATAAACATTATAGATATAGGTTTCTGTCCATGGCATCCCCCTTCAAAGCAAGGGCATTAAGTTAAAATTACTGCAGAACACCTTGAGGTGCTTTATAACATGATAATCAGGAGATGATGGAGATTTTAAATGTGGTTTAAATACTTGTGGCTGTGATGGCACAGGCTTCTTGCAAACTCTGGAACATGTATTGATCCACTATAGCGTCATCTTCCATCGCAGTCATAGGGTGCTTTTATTTTTGCAGCAGTGAAATAGGTTTGCTAGATTCCCCTCAAAAACTCTCATGTGATTTTTTTAAAATTCAGGTGTCAGAGAAACAACAACTACAGAAAACCCCCACAACAATGCTGCATCTTCTGCCTTGCAGGGGCAGCTTTCACCTGACAGTAAAGCATGGGCATTACATCAAAGGGTATACAGGGAGGGTGAGAGAATGCCATCCATATCTCCAGGAGAGGATGAACCTACTCCTCTTTCTGCTTAAAGGGCTGTCATTTTGTTCAGCCTAGGACAGAGAGACTGAGTACATGCAGGCAGCTTAGACTTACTATAACAGGACTATATGGAAATATAATAATATAGAGTTTCCTGTGTTGTGTATGTGTTTGCCATTTGGCTACAGTACCTTTCTTAGGCAGATTCTGCACAGATCTTCATTTTAGTCTGTGTAGAGATGGAAAATACAATTAATGCCCCTTAGAAGTAAAGCCTGGGCTGAAAAAACTCTTTGGCAATTCATTAGACATCTCTGTCATCAGCAGGCACTCTTTTCTTCTGCTAATATTATTTCTATTAGTAGGGCAACCACTCTTTTTTTCTGTGTGATCTCCTACACTAAGAGTTCTAGTACAGAAGAGTCACATTGGGATTCCTCTTTTTCTTAGAATTCCAGTACATTCCTAATACAATGCTTTTCTTTTGCTCTGTGCACTCCCATAATCAGTCAAAAAAGGCTATGGAAATGTCCATTATTTTCCCTTAGACACCATCATGTAACTTTTTTTGTGAACAAATTGCTCCCCCTTCTAATGATTGTGTTTTTCTTTTCTGCTGTTCTTTTCTCGTCCTGCAGCTTTCAAGTTTCTTTTTGGTAGCCAGAGGCCTAGAGTGAATAAAATGATTCAAGCATTCTTCCACCAGAAATCTGTCTGCTTACAGAAACAGAGTATTCTCAAAGCCAGTCTGGCTACTTCTGCAACTATGTATATTTAAATATAGACATTTATGGCAAAGGGAGCAAGAGACATGGCTAAAATCTTCAATGTAACAAAATTCCATACCATCAGATTACTTAGTTCCAACCACAGTTGTGCAGTAAGTCTTACAGCAAAACTCCTGTGTCAATGATGAGAAAATTGTTGTCAGCTGCCAATCACCCCACTTTGCACAAGCTACAGCCAGCAGAGTGCTCAGGTCAGCATTCTAAAAAGTAGATGCACTTCTGTTCATGAACAGCAAACTTCCAAAGTCTATATGGCAAGTGGAATTTCCTACCCTGTTGCCCAGTGTTCCTGGTATGCAGTCGAAACCTGCACTGGCATTTCGTTCTGCCTGTTTCTGGTACAAGTGAATGTGTCATCTGGTGTTCTTTCATTTTGTAACTTTTATCCTCTTGCAAAATTCTTCATCGTACTGAATATTCATGTAGATTTTACTCCAGCCGTTGAAGATCCTTAGGGGTGGGAATTTTTTTTCCTAAGTGATTCTTGCTCTTTAAAATTTTTTCATACTATTCGAGGAAAACATGTAAATCAAACTGGATTATCAGAATGTGTACTGTGGCTTGCTGAGGTCCAGCAAGAACTAGTACTGATCTCTCCCTAATTTTGATACTGAATCTGTAACCTGTCCTCAAGGGTGAAGAGCTAATGTCCTGGAAGGGGAGCCAAATTTCCCTGTACCTCCAGACACAGACTGAGAATAGGAAAGGTCTCAGGATGTTCTGCTATTGTCAGACACATGTTCTTTTAAACTGTAACAGGACATAAGCACAACTTCCCATTTAACATCTGTTGTTAGCAAATTAGTTGGGGTATATCCAAGGGAAGGTTTTTACATATAAAATGTTCCCAATATTTTAATTTTTTTTATTGTAGTACAACAAAGCACTTTCATCTAAAGCCAGGAGACTATCATGTGTATCCCAACAGTTGCAAACCACACAAGAGGGAGGATGACTGTTAGGCAGTTTTATAGTTTGTTCAGCACCATGCTCTCTCTTCTGATGAAGAAAAAGAGGATATGCCTTTTTAAGGCAGGATTTGCCAGTCCTTTTCACTATGCTGCATTTTAACTTGTTCTCAGTGGTTTCAGCTTTCTACAGAGCACACATACTCTTGCATGATAGGTAAGTCTGGAGAAAGCACCCAGAGAAAAGCTAAGACATAAATCACATCTGCATTCAGCTCAGACACTTGCAAGCATCGAAGGACAAGTAAGATTCCTTACAAGGAGATAGTAATAAGCAAGGCAGTCAAACCAACAAAACTGAACTAAGGCCTCATAAATTATATGATCTATACATGATAATGGTTCTTAGACTGAACATGTCTTTATAAGAGTTTTCAGCTAAACATTCACTAAGAAAGCAGATATTTGCTCACTCTGTGTTTATTGTGAGTTCTTCCTAGAAGCACTCAAAAAAGTATGAAGGTGATAAAACGTTAGCCTTTTTGTGAGATCAGAACTGGCACAGCCCATACCCTCCTGTCAGTCTGGAACGTCATGCCTTTGGCTTTTATATCCCAGGAGGTATTCTAGGGACAAGCTTCACAAGCTCTGAGATATGCTGATCATTAATGGCTCTTATCTCCCGCCTCCTCATAAAATGAGGGTGAGCATTATCTTGTATACACCTTTCTGGCAGAGCAAATTGCCCCATGTTTCCACAAGTGGAAGGGGCAGAGCCACAGGGTTATGCATCTTCAGCTATAAGCAGCTGTACATCTTAGCTAGTCAGATTTTCAGGGCACTGTCAATGCTGATGAGCAGCACATGGCTGCCCCAAGACTTGAGGGTATATACCCACCTCATTAATCTTTTTCTTATTATAAGCAGAACTGCTTTATATTTCTTCCACCATGAGTCATGAGGAAATTTGTCTGTACCTTCTGTGTATGGATACAGAGTGTAGGATACAGAGGACCATAGGAAAGCACTAAAGTAAACTATCCTGTGAGGGAGTATTTCCAGCCTAAATTTACAGGCTCAGTTGGATTTTAGCTTGCAGTGCCTCACAACCTAGCTACCCTGGACTAAAAGTAACATTGACTGTGTGAGAACAGGTGCTGCCTGCAAGGTGAAGCAGAGCTTCAGTCACATCACCAGAAAATAGTAGCTTATGGTTCTGCTCTTAGTCACTGTGAAAGTGATAATGTTATAGCAAAAGAGGAAAAGCATCAAAACTAAAGGCTGGCTAAAGAGAGACAGTGGAGTCCTCAAGGCTGAATTCAAGTAAGTAAATAAGCTGTTAGAAATGAAAGCCTAAGTCAAGCAGAATTTCCAACCAATAAGCTGGAATGTAGTGGGATGCTTTTTTAGCTGAAACAGGGAGAGGATGTCCCCAATTTTCAGATCCTTTTGTTTGGTTAGATAATATCTATCCTTTAGATACCAAGTACTCTATCATCCCTGAAAGTTAAGTGCAATCATCTTAAACCTACCAAAAATACACATTTTCTGAAGTTATGAAACAAGCTGATTCCTAAGAATCAGTTTTGTTGATGTAAATCAGCTCCTCTTGCTGTCAAGAAGTATGGAGTAGCTGACCTTAGACAGGTTCCTGTCTTTTCCAGGTCTCAAGGAATGTGAATTCATGCATTACTACTCACTCTGTAGTCTTCCCTCTCTCCATTACTCTCTCTTTCCCCATTAACCTAATGATTTCATGTACTTATTTCATCCTCTAAACCAATACATATTCAGAGGATTACTCAAAGTGAGGGAGTCTGTACTGAAACATGTTCACATTACTGTATCAATTTACCTCACTTATCATTGCAGCAGATTTTGTTAGGAGTTCATTTACTTGTGTATGTGTATCCAAATGGGACAGATGGATGTAAGATTTATGCAGGGATTTGTTGTGACACAGATGAGGAGCATGATGTTAGCTGCAGTCTTATACCAGGCCCTAGCAAATACATGAAGAAAAGTGTGCTGAGAATAGAATAGACAGAACTTGCTCCTTCCTCCCTTCCTCCCTTCCTCCCTTCCTCCCTTCCTCCCTTCCTCCCTTNCAAACCTGTCAATACTGATGTGAATTTCTAGGATACATAGATGAAATATTTCTTGGTCTGACTATGATCAGTTTGTCTGAATCTCACAGAATGTGTCTATGATGTGCAGCGGTGTAATCCTTATGACTGGACGAACACCACGGCCCTAGTCTGGAAAGTGTGCTGTGAATGCACTCAAACTGTTCAAACTAGTCCCAAAGAATAGGTACTGACTTTAAAATTGTGGGTCAGTAGCTGTCTGCTCCTGCAGCCAACCCAAAGAAGCTGAGGCCGCAACTTTGCATTGCATGCTACGACTAACTGCAGAAACCCAGATTTGACTTCCAGGCTGGATCCTAAGCAGGATTTCATTGGCCAGTGATCCACTGGCCCACTGGTCCAGAATATCTTCAGAACCACGAGTCAGCAGTAGTGCTGTGGTTAGGATACCATGGCATTACAATGGACTGAAAAAAAGTCTGCATTTTCTGGTTGCCCTTGTTTGCAGCACATGCGCTTCCTAATAGAAATGGGTTTAAAAGACAAGAAAACAGGTTCTCAAGCCCTGTAGAATCACAGATCTCTGACCTCCACTACAAAGAAAGACACCAAGGTTCTAGAGCATGTCCAGAGAAAGGCAATGGAGCTGGTAAAGGATCTGGAGCACAAGTCCTGTGAGGGAGTTGGGGTTATTTAGCCCAAAGAAAAAGAGGCTGAAAAGAGATGTTATCGCTCTCTACAACTGCCTGAAAGGAGGTTGTAGCTGGGTGAGGGTTGGTCTCTTATCCCAGGTAACAAGTGACAGGACAAGAGGAAATGGCCTCAAATTGCACCAGGGGAGGTTTAGATTATGTGTTAGGGAATAATGCATCACTGAAAGGATTGCCAAGCACTGGCACAGGCTGCTCAGGGAAGTGGTGGAGCTACCATCCCTGGGGGTGTTTAAAAGACATGTAGATGTGGCACTTAGGGGCAGGGTGGTGATGGCAGTGTCAGTTTAATGGTTGGAGTAAATGGTCTTGGAGGTCTTTTCCAACCTATTCTATGATTTTATGACTCTATGACTTTTTGACTTACTTATATATGAAATGTGTGGTTTTCTACTACAGCTGAAGTCCCTTACTGATTTCTTCTTAACAAATGAGAACTTCAAAGAGAAGAAAGCACTGTTCATTCAGCAGGAAGACTGTACCTCTCTGACAGAGCTGATTTCTAAAAGCGTTTTCTAAGCAGAGGCATCGTTTCACACATGAGCATGTACTAAATTCCTTTATTTTTATTATAGCCTGCAAAACTATTTCCTATTTTCCCTTCCCCATGATAGTGGTGTGTACAATAGCAGTGAATTCATCATCTTCTCCAGCATTCTGAATGCTGTTTTGCAGCAAGGAATGAGGACAGGTCAGCATCATGGAAACCACAAAAGAAGTAAGTGAGCACAATCAAGGCAAAGACAGTCACTGCACTTCTAATCAGATTTTTCATACCTATTTTTAATATATATTCCACCCTAAGTTATACTATATTAAAAAATCCTGTATTTCGGCAAAAGTCATCATAAGGAGCTTAATTTCTTTTTAGATGGCTGCAACTTAACATCCATCATTTTTTTCAATGTATTCTGCATTGCTGTAGGGAATATGACTACTGACAAAGTATGAGCATTCACATGTTATTCATTATTCAGACCATTATGGAAGAGTTACTTCTTGAAAATCTTACCCTGCAAGCCTTTTTGGAAACAGCAAAGCCAGGCAATCAAAAAAGTCATCAAATTATATCCCACAAGTCATGGGACAGGCTCTGAAATAGTTTGTGATATTTTTATTAAATATGTTTTAAAATAATATTTAAGTAAGATTTCAAAGTTACCCATATATATTTATTTTATTTTCTTATATCCTTTATAGGGCTGAAGACCAAATATATCATTGGAAAATAGATTTACAGTAGACTGGATCACACAGAGAATTAAACTATGCCACAAATCTGTTCCCTGAAATAGCAATTTTTATTTTCAGAATTTTAGTTTTATTCTAAGGAATCAAATAATAGTTATTTTAACTCAACACAAAGATTGGGTTTTTGTTTAGTTTTTTTCGTCACCGCTCTGCAGATGAAAAATAAAGTAAAATATAGTACATAGCTTTGTACACTTGTAGGATTATCAAAAGTGTTAGTTACTTGCCAAAGAATGACTGAATAAAATTCTTTGAAATTTCTTATTATTTGTCATGCTTTACTCACTAAGGCAAAACTCACAGTGTTCAGTTCTAAAAGATGAAGTGTCTGTGCACTCTTTAGAACATCTTATGTTACTTCTGCTCAGACTGCCAGATTCCCATATCTGAACTTCTCCATCTCCCAAAAAGCCATCAACATTTATTTTCACATAACATATCCTCAAGGTTTAGTTATGCAACATTCAGTTTTGCACATTTCAGCTGCTTTTTAATGTTGTTTGAAGATCAAACAAGGTTTAACCAATCAGTAGTAGATATAGAGGGTTTATCTGCAACCACACTATGCTGTTCCTATAATACCTTTCAGCAACATAAGTGCTTACATCCTAATAGGTTTTTAGCTTAAGATCTAATCATCCACTCTTGAATTAAGATGCTTGAATGAAGCCAACTCATTTGGAACTAAGCACTTTAATGTCAACAGAGACATATGGTATTGAGACTGAATTACAAAGGATCTCTTCTGAGCCATCTATTACGAAAGCAAGACTAAGACTCCAGCATTATTATTAGTTTACTCATTTATTTGCTGGCAAATAATTGAGAGTAAGATCTTCTTAAGAAAGTGGAAATGGTCTAATAATTGGAGTCTGGTGGTATAGTACATTCCCGTGTCGATTGATTAAATCTCCCCCATCCATACTTCGTGGCACTATGCTCATTTGTAAAATCTCCTTCTGAAACTGAAAGAAACAAAAAGAGTATGTCGTGAAACAACTTAAGCCCAGTGATTAAAATTTTAAGTTATCAGCAGGAATGTCAAGTCCTCTAACATTTATTAAGAACTCTAGACATCTTCCTGCCCTGAATTATTCAAGTCTTATTATCTGACAAATATTTCCTTAAGAAGTTGTTCATGACAAAATTAACACCAATAAATAACTCCCTACATAAAATATAAAGTGGAAAACATAGGCTTCCTTTTGTTCTTAAGCTGTTCCACTCTCTAGTCTCAACACGGTGCTGGGAAAAATATGCCAGAGTAATCTCCTGTAGCATCAGTATAAAAAAAATGAAGTTGACATCCTTCCACACTTTTTGTTTATGGAACAAAAAGAGCAAACAAACCAACAAAGCAATACAAAGTGAAACTGAAAGTGTATTTTTCTGGGATGGTCCTTTTACATAGAACCCAGCAGCTTTTAAATGTTCATGATCATATAAGAAAATTGCTGCCAAGATATCATATTTAAATATCATTGTGTGGCTGAGATAAAAGTCAAGGTTTGGTTATAACACTATCAAAAGTTCCTGTCTACATTTGTAAGGAAGATACGTTTAGACAATAAAATTGTATTGTCTGTTTAAGCCATGTGTTACCAAGGGCTCCAGCAGACAGTGGTCATCTCTCTGCATTGCTATTATTGCATAAATGCATTCCTACTCTTGGCTCAGTAAAACTGAAACACGGGCTGTCATCACAGTCCATGTGCTTTCCCCCTTTAAAGGCAAATACTGTCCAAAAGGCAGAACTGCCTCCTCTGTGTCACCACAATAAACACCTGGCAAATATGACTGCAGAAGTAAAAAGATGCAGTGCAGTTCTAACAGGAACATCAGCCACTTCTGTAGTGTGAAGAGTTGGACATAGCTTTCCTTTCTCCCAGCAGACTGTACAGAAGAATCAGGGTCATGCATTAGACTGGTTTTATCCGAAGAGTTTCAGCTTTGCAAATTTAAGAGATCTCCTCTCTCTATGAATATAGAGACCTTCCTATAAAAGCTTGTTGACATGGAAAAAATTGCTTAAAATTTTCTTTACATTTGCTAAATATTACATTAAAGCATACAGGTTTGCTAATAGCTTGAAAGCTTCATTATTCATTTTGGAACCTATGTTATTAACCACCTCAGAAACAGAAAAAGCAGTTTAAAAATAACATTAATTTCCAAAAAGCTCTGCAAAGCAGACTTTCTTATTAAAAACATCAGAAAGCACAAAGGTTCTTGTCACTGTCTAAATGTGACCATTATGAAAGTGACTTTAAAAACCACCTGCATTGTAGTACAGCACGGATTAGTAAAACCCACCTGAAGAACTCCCATTGCATTTCTCCCTGTGAGCACACAGTTCTGGTTTTGTTTTGGCTCAGTTGTGCTGGTTTGCTTCAGCTTACATTTTATAATTTCCAAAGCTTATATTTAAGGTGGATCATGAGCTGTCAGCTAAGTCTCGCTGAGATCTCAGCGGGGGCCTGGCTGCAATTAGGCTCTGTACAAGTCAGACCACAAAGCCAGGTCATGTTCTCAGTTTGTATTCAGTGCAAGTTACTCACAGACACACACCCCAGAGAGAAACGTGGCCTTTGGCATGTGCCAATTTGGCAAAGCCAATTCTTTAGCCAGGACAGAGGCAAACGACACAGCAAACCACGAGAAACTGGGGAGCTTTTATTCCTGAAGCTAATCTCCACAAAGAACTTGGGGAATTTTGAGTATCTTCAGCCTGAAGAGCTCGTTTTTTCTGCTTTGATCTCTTGTACAGGTAGATTGAAACACTAAGGAGTTCTGTGACTAGCATGCCTGGAATTTTAAAGTGGACCATGGAGATACTGACATCATGAGTAATTTCTTCCCAAGTGGCAAAAGGTGTCAGATTTGGAAGTTTTTCTTCCAAGGACCAGAAAAAAAACTTTTAGTGAATGAAAGCAGTAAGAACAGCGTGATTGCATCAGTCCTGATCCAACTAGATTCATCCACAGAAGCTTACATAAAATGTGAAGAAAAGGCATTTGTATACAGGAGAAATCTGTGTTTCCAATTCTCTTTGTAGAGCAACTAGTATTTCTTCGCAGTCTAATTTTTTGTACTAATTATTTGAGGGGTCATCAGAGACATTCATGCCAAAATAAGGAGGAGAAGAACAGACTTGAGGGGATGAATAGCAGCTGTGGTGAAGGAATCTACCAGACGGTAATTGCACAAGTCCTTAAATACCCTGAATTTAATCTGAAACCTTCTCTGGTGTAGAAAGGCATGTGACAGAAAGGCATCGTTTCAGCATCACCAGGAAGTCTTTTGTTCACTTACACAGAGCCTCACTTGCTCAGGAGCTCACAGACAGGGCAGCAGCTTTCAGCTCTAAGGAAGGTAATGGCACATGGTGGTACTAAGCCAACACAGACAAATTGAAAGCACAACCAAACAAAAATGTACCACCCCTTGGACTAGTTTCCTACCATGATCCACCTGCTAACTTTTTTGTAGGAATATAATACAGTGTACAATCCTTAAGCGATATCAGACAACTGTAAACATAGAACAGGACATCTTTTGTGTGTGCAGGTTAATTTTAGAAAACATTTTTTGTTGGTGATTTACTGAGAGAAATGGCATAAAGTCTGATAAAATTAACTTGTAAATTCAAACTTCATGTGAAAAAGCACACAAGTTCATCACTTTTAAAGGAATAAGAGCATGTGTCCACTTTTCAATTTATTCTGAAACACACTTTAATTGTGAAGATAAACATAGGTACACCCATTTAAAAGACTAGATCATAATGTGCTACGAGTAATAAAATAAAAGCAGACCCTTACTTCTGAGATCAGAATAAAGTTATTCATTCCTTCTTCAGAGGAATAAATAACTTCACACAGTGAAAGTCCAACTATGACAGTATTTAAAATAAACAGAAATTAATTTCCATAGCTAACAGCTAGGATTCTAAGCTATCAGGTTTTCTGGGCAATCCTTACATTCAAAACATTTTGTTCCTTGCAAAAGCCTGTACTCCTTGCTGAACTGCAAAGCAGTGTTTCATATTTTGCTGCCATTCTCACAAGTCACCACATGAGGGACTTGTATTTGCAAACCAGATTTATACCCACATTAAACCTATTGCTTATGTTAAAATGAAAACTTTTGGGAAAATATCTCTGCTCTTGCCATCAGTGATGCTGATAACACATGCAGAAGATTTTACTGCAGCAAATCAAATTCATCTGTTTATATTGTGAGGTGATGTAAGTAGATGATGGTAACTTACAGAGCAAAAAATTCACAAAATGGAAATTATTTTTTTTAAATAAAAATATTAACAGCAATAAACCCCACTGTTTTTCTTCTTTGTTTAGGCAGAGGAAAATTTCATTATGCTAAATTAATGTATGCCAAATATGCCTCTAGCAAATGAAAGCATAGATTTCATTTGTTCAAAGCACAGAACTGACATGAACAAAAGACAATAGGAACAGGAAATGCCTGCATCACCAGTGACAAGGGAAAATTTTACCCAGAGCTTTTGTGCTGTTTTAAAATCAAATATGAGTATACTTGGAGGTGCTTAAACCCTACTCCCTGCTGAAGCTTCAAACACAGACTTGTAAAAGTTAAGATTTTGCTACATGGTATCTCTGCAAATCAAACTAAGGAATTTTGACACAGGCAAGCTGTAAGGAGATGAACCCTTTTTCAGAGTACAATTATAGACAATAGATGTGCAATAACAACTCCAAGATCATGTGGGAATAATAGCTATTGTTCCAGAAGCAGAGCAGCCATGTCAGCCAGGCACAATGCCATACTGATGAAGTAACTCATTATCACAGCTCAGAAATAGTTGAGGAATTGCTACCAGATTGCATTATATGGCAAGGAATCGCTCTTTGATTTCACGTGTGTGTTCAAACAACTGATTTTTTTCTTTAAAAACGCAGGTTCTTAATTTGAATTTTTCTAAATGGAAGTCAGGTAGGAGCAAGAAAAGTCAATACATAGTTTTCAGCCTTAATCAGCTGGCTAACAGATCTTCATGGCTTTTAATCTGACTTGCTAGTCAGACTACAAACAAACAAACAAACAAAAAACAAACAAACAAAAACCAACCAACCAAAGTGTCCTATTTTTTCTAGGATTTAAAATAGATTAGCTGACTTCTGGAAAAGAATATGCTGTTTCCTCATGAAGAAAAATGCAAAATTTTCTCCCAAATACTGACTAAAGCAAAAAGACTTTTAAGTTGAAATCATTTGGTTGGAGAGTAAAATACAGCCAAAGGACTTGAAAGTAGAATTAAATTGAATAATAAGACAAACCAACTGGAAAAAAAATTGAAAAGAACAATCACACATAATTATAATAATTATCTAACTGAAATATGATTTTATATATATACATACATATATGCATGTAAGTTATGAAAGAACAGAAGGACTTGCAAGTCTCACAGTCATTTTCCACAATCATGAATAGAAAGGCCCTCATGACACCTCATAAAAACTGGGAGGTTTAAAATTTTTTCTGCTAAGATGTTCCTTCATTGTATAGCATGCTAGCAGAGAGCTAATGCAGGCACAGAGAGCTGAACCCTTTGCTTTCTCATAGGTGAATGAGTAAAAAAGCTGGAAAAACATACAGCATACAGTTCCTGCAGAGTTCCTGTTGTCCACAATCCTTTGCCTACATTGCTTACAATCTTTGCAATGCAGAAACTGCTGCTCAAATACAGCACCATGCACAGGGAGACTGTGCTCTGCTGACATGTGTATGCTACATAATATTAAACACTTCTGTATATCGTCTGTAAAAACAAGGACCTAAAAGACAGAAGGATTGCTGTATTTCCCAGTCCCAGGAAATCCAAACTTCCTTGTCATGAAGAAAAAAGATTTGTAGAACATATGTGTCATATATATTGTCTGTAAGCCCAAATGCAGAGAGGTGTTTGGAAATCCAGTGAAGTGTAGCTAGCACTTGCCAACAGGTTAGTGTATCATGCTGTGGTGAGTGCTCTTTTACATTTCCAGGTACTAAAATGGAGAAGATAGTGCCGTTAAGACCAGAAAATTATACTAGAAATTAGTAATTGCTGAACATGATCTGTCAGTGCGGATCTGCTTAAACAAAGCTGGTATTTATCCACTGGGAAAAGGAAGTGTCATCTCCCTAACGCATGCATGCACGTGTGTACGTGACAGGTATTTTAATGAGGAGATCATTAAAAATTTGCTAAAATTCAACACAAACAAAATATTTATCCTGCATTCTCTTGGGGTATTTACCTGGGGCAGTTATCTAATGAACATTATAAATAAAGCACTGCAGTTGCTCTGTGGACACGCACTTCTTCAAGTGCTGGCAGACCTGTAGTTGTAACAGAATGTTAAGGTACAGGAGAAGCAAAATCAGATGTGTTTGTGACATTAGTTTTAAATTATTTACTTGTTTTGTTCCATCTGCTTTTCCTTGTGCAGCCAGCAAAGATTTGGCAATGTTTGCACCATCCATGTGAATGTTCTTACCCCGTAGCTGTCATGAGCACCATTTTAACCTGGTCATTTGACTACTTAGGAACTTGCCCTCGCTAGTGTTATTTCTTCTACTGATTATTTTGCGGCTTGATAAGGAATGCTGAATGCCTCACACTCAGCCTTTCACAGGATTGGGCCATTTCTTTGTTCTGTGGTAAGAACAAAAAACTTGGTCCCACATTCACTCCTTGAGAAATCTCATTTCACTTCATTATCTCCTCTATTGGACAGGAAACATCACAATTTCCATTTTCATTTTCTTTCCAGATAGACAACTCCCTTCATGCTAGGTCAAGTGTTTTCTCTGAGGTTCCTATGGACTGTATCCACAGAGTAATATTGTGCGTTCAAATAAATTAAAGAAATTGTGTTTACATTGACGTTATGATGTTTATAAAGCAAACATTTGCTTTATGAAAGGAAGTATCCTTCTATTTTTGGTGTTATTTTCACAAAGTCTTTCACCTTAAGAAATATTCTTTGTAGCCTGCCTCATTAATAGAGATTATATTTATAACTTCTTAAGCAATGACCAACATTCAGGGAAATAACTTTAATTTCCACAGGACCAAATGATTTCTCCTTGCTTGAACACTATGTCATTCAGAGAATTCTATTAATATTCCATAGAGTTTAGCTTAAAAATCTTGGTTTCTTCTGCCAAAAACATTATGCTCAGCAACTGCAAAATGCTAGTTTGTCTTTGCAAATCTTTTATTTTAGGATTACTGAATTTCGCAATGCCTCTTTAAATTATCTTATTTTACCTACCAGAAAGTTCTGAAGGACGTTATTCCTAGATGACACTTCCTAAACTTTCTTACAGTTTACCTCCATCAGTTTACCCATTCCCATAAATTTTCACTGATGCCACAGTTACACAGCACTGTAAGTGAAGACCATAAAAACATGGGGCATCAAGGCCACTTCACAGAGGGGGATTGCTTCATTTTCCTTTCACCCTTCTCGGCTCCCACATAGATTACTAGAGAAGCACCTTTACAGCTCCCATTAACTCAACTGCTAGACATGGGAAGTACAATATGAGGGAGCTATGTCAAAAAGATGACATTTTTACCCAGAGTAGGAAAGACTGTATCAGGTTTTTTGCTCTTTCTCTTGAAAGATCAGGGTAAAGCCTATTTTCTCTTCCTATTGCAATCAACATTATTCCCAAAACCATAATCCGTTTTGTTCCTTCTACTTGCAGAATGCTATTGTATGACTTAGTTTCCCACTCCTCTGGTGTAAAACACCACTCAGTTGCAACTATAGTTATATGATCAAACAGGTCTTGGTCATACTAGAATCTAAGCCGCCTATCATTGTTTTGAGGGTATGGTGCTTTTTTTCCCCAAAAAATGAACATGCAATATTTGTGCACACATGTATATAAAGATATTATGAAAAAACCCTGTTTGCCTTTGGTTAGTAGCTGATTCATGGTACTTCTTTATTTTTTCCATTCATCCTTTGCCCTCAAGACTACAATTTGATCATACTCAAGATCTTGCTTGGAGCATGAGACTTATGGCACAGGAAAATTGCTGCCAGTGCAAACACAGAGACAATGAGTACTTGGGAAAAAAGTTCAAAGAAACATGATTTAAACAAAAAGATAAAAGAGGAAACTATTTAGGAAATGGCTGACAGAATAGAAAGAGAAAAAAAAAAAATGTATTTCATCATAGACCTCTGAATGTGCCTAAAGTTCCCAGATTTATGGAACTATAGAACCAAAGTTTATGCAGTAAGTCCTGCAAGGCTTCTGCCTAACTGATTGCTCCACATGAATTGTTTGATATTTATAGACAGACAAGATTGGAAGAAACACTAAAGTGTACACATATAACATAGATAACAGAGAAACAACAAGGATACACTTTTGCATGTCAAATCTTTTGTTTAAAGCATGTAGGAGGAATAAGATGGAATGAAGGCAAGATCATGGTTTCAGTACTGGTCTGTGTCTAGTTTTGGCTGCACAGGGGGAAGGACCCCACAAACTGGCTGAAGGTGTAGGGAGACCACTGACGCAGTGGGGCTGCAGCCTTTGACCTCGAAGGACAGGTTGCAGGCCTGGTTCAGCTGGGACAGGAGGAATCCAGCAGCATTCCTGAAACTGGGAGGAGTGTAGGGAACAGATGCAGGCAGGCTCTTCACAGTGGTGCATGGTGGGAGGGTGAGAGGCACAAGCTGTCCGTAAAGAGAGTTCACACCCTGCCAGGGAGAAGCCCTGAGCAGCCCAGTCTGAGTCCGTGGCTGAGTCCATGGCTGAGCCTGCCTGGAGGGACCCTTCATTCCCCAGTTTGTCATTCTATGATTTATTACTGGAAAACACAGGTGGTGTACTTGAATCTCTCTCAACCCTAGGTTACTTCCCTCCCCCTTATCCCTTTACACAAGTTCTGAAAAAAGGAACTCAATTAAAAAAACAGGAGGTTCCAAGTAGCTGTCCCTTCTTAATGAGACCTGGATTGCGAGAAACAAATCACCTGGACTCGTTCAAGCAAAGCACAGTAATTAAACTAGGCAGCAAACTTGCAAGAATATTTAATTATCCTCCTCTGAAATAACTAATTTAGTAAACAAAACTTTCACAAGTTGTGTGGCAAAAATCAGAAGTCTCCATTTTATGGCATATGGAGTGTCTGAGTAGCTGAGAATAAAAACCAGTAGACAGAGAAATGTTTCTCCAAACAAAGCATAATGCACAAAGGCAAGCTCTGTTTCTTCATTCCTAATGGGTTGTACATCCTTATGGAGAGAACTTCAAGAGTCAGCACAGGCATTGTACATTTAGTCATAAATATGTAATTTTAGAAAACCTTCCTCTGTCTCACAACCAGACACACATATATAGACACAGACATAGACATAATCACATATCTATACATACACGTGTTTACATATTTATGTACATACATGTATTTTTATACACATATGCACACATATTAGTCTTTCCAGGGAGCTGTATATAAGGCATCTCCTTAAAGACTCTTAGGTGATTCAGAAAACTCATCATGGGTGGGGATTGGGATAAAATCATGGCACACCTGCCCAGAATCACAGTGGAATTTTGCTGAATCCTCCATTAGAGAGTTAAGGCAGTAGCACACTTCCTGTGCACTTTCTAACCAAATGTGTTGAAAGGTATGTATATAGATAACTAATCACATAAATGTTTCAGAGACAAAGTAAGTGAGAATCATAAATGTGAAGGGTGTAAATTTCTTTTTAGGTGTAATAGTTTAATTACTTAGACAATACTGATTTTCTGCAGATAGTCTCATTCTAGAGGTATTACCATGTGATGTAGATGAGACATTAACTGCTAACATCCCTTTCTCCTCCTCATTTCACTGCACATGCACATTCACTATGTGCACAAAGAGAGTATGGTTGAGTCTAGCTTATGCCACTACCCTATCAAGCAGGACAAGAAAAACTGATATTGAGTAGAGAAGTCTTAAGCTTGCCACATAAGAAATTAGAGGAATAACCACCAACTAGTTGGATTATCATTTGACTGAATTTTCTTAAATCCATTCTGGCATCCTTCTTTTTTGGGCTGACTGATGCATATTTTAATACAGTCTAAGATGTTAAGGTGCTACAAAACCTCACAAAAGAAGCAACAGTTCCCTTTGAATTTAATTAGCATTTCATTATAAATAAAACAGGCAGACTGAAACCTGTGCTAAGTCTTAACACGCATTTAGCAGATGTCTTGTTGTACAGAGATGTTAATTGTGCTCAGCACTCATACCCTGAAAGGATGGAGGACAACCTGTAGCTGTATATATTATTTTATAGACAGCTATGAACGGACATCTTTTATGTCATTCTCTTTTTAATTTGTTTTTCCAGAGTCCTGGTTGTCAGCCAGGTCATATGGTTTTTACCCTGCTCGTAAGTACGTGCTCACTTCTGCATGTTTGTATGCACACATGTACCTTCAGACAGCCCCCAACAGTCTTAGCTGCATTTAGAAGGATATGTGAGCCCACAGCCTGCAGAGATCCAAGTCCCGGTGAGCATCGTGCTGTGGAATGAAGAAGGGGGCGGTGTGTGTGCCTCTTCTCCTCCTGACAGCCTGCCCAATGCCTGCAGAGGCCTCAGCTGTGCACCAGCTCTGAGAACAGCAATCTGTTGCAGGCACAAACACAGAAATGTCTGAGCCATGGCAGTATGTTCATCTAATTTGTCACACTGGTTGTAAGAAAGACAGGGATTGTTAGCGTGATCTGCTGACACGCCAAGATTACACCAATGAGCCAATCAAAAAGAATTGCCAGCAGAGTAATTTCAGAAAGGTCTAAAACAGCTCCTAGGAACCTGGAATAGCAAAGACATTTCCAGGCAAAAATGGCTGGCCACTGGAGAAAGGGCAAAAAATAAAAAACAGATTAAGCTGAAAGATTTACTTGTTTCCAGCTCAGCACACAGTTGTGTTCAAACACCTGAACCTTCAGAATTGCATATGTGTAGACAGGTGAAAAATACCTTCTGTGAAAGGCTTTATTACTACTGGGAAAAAAAGGTCTAATAAAACATAAATACTGTACTATCATAAACATCAAGTCATTGCAGTTCTTAGAGATGCCATCATCTCATGTCAAGAATATGCCATTGACTTCAAAGAACTGTATCAAGATGACTCAGTGACTCGTTCACCTACTATTCACAAGGATTCTTTTTATATATTAGTGTTTACTAATTTACTTTCTAGTTGGGGAATTGAGGGTTTTTTTGATACAAAACACACAGAGCCTTCTTTTGAATAGCATTATTTCTTTGCGCTCCTAAATTCAGATCAGTTTATAGGAGTAAATTTTTAAGAAGAGGACAGCTAAGATAGCCATGACAATACTAAACCAATACTTCTACTCCACTGCTTGTCTGAATTTTTCAATGGTGATTTTGTTCAAAAGCACTATGAAGGATGTAGCCTACTGATGACAAAGTCATGCTGATGTTTTGTACTCAGACAAATCCCATAGCATTCTACTGTTGCTAATCCTCTGGCCTTTCAGATGAGACACAAAAGTATGACTATTCACATAAACACAATTCACAAATTAGATAATTCACAAATCAGGACTTAAATGCAATTTCCAGATACAGCCCATGTTTTGCAGCCATCTTGGAATGTTACACAAGACATATACACAGAGCTACTAAAATGGACTAAGCTGGTGACTTGAGGAGAAGTTATGTGAGATATATGTTTTTTAAATCCTTTCACTTCTGGGAAAGATAATATTTTTAACATCTAAGCAGAACTGACTAAACCACAAAAAGAGGCTTTTCTGTTTAAAATGGAAATATTTTTGGTTCCCTCAGTTACCTGCAGTTCAACCGTAACAGAGTTTTTGAAGCTCTATTATAAATGCCTGATAATTGTGGTTGGAAATACAGACCATTCTATAACTAGCGCAGGAAGGCTGTATACCACCATTGCAGCAAAGCATTCCTCTGAGAAACAGGATAATGGGAAATCAAAGCAAATAGCAGAGGGCTTTAGCAAGAGGACATCTCCATTCAGAATCTATAGTGTTGTTTAATGTCTTTTGTTTTACAGCAGGCAAACAATGTTCTTTCCATGTCTGATTAAGCTGGCAGGAACTTAGTTTAGTATCTTGCTCTCTGTGTCAGCCAAAACAAAAAGCATTTGTTCCCATATATGGAAAAATGAAACTTTTACTTCTGATTCCCTCTCAGTGGAAAAATAATTTAGCAATTCAGCTACCACATCTATTGAACAAAGGCTATGAGCAAAAAACCAAAAGTATGTTTGTAACCTCAATGAGCTTTCACAGCAAAATAGCTGAGACCTATTTGTCCTATTCTCCTTCCCTCTCAAGCTTATTTAATTTACCCTTCACAAACGTTTCCTCTAACTTCCTGACCAAACATTTTTCCCCAGCTTTTCTAAAGGCTTTTGGACACTGAGAATTCCTTAATGTCTTAACCCTGTCTTGAATCAGTCCAGAGGAGCCCACCAAGAAAACTATACCGATTCCTCACTGTTTAACACACACACACACATACATATATATATATATATATGTGTGTGTGTGTGTGTGTATGTATATGTATTTATATATAAATATATATAACAAAACACTTTTCTTTTGACTGGCAGGTAGGTTCCTTATTCTCGCTAGCCACTCAGGTGTAGGCGTAGGGCAGGGTTTCCTCTGGCCAGTGGAGGTGTGATTAAAAAAGGGCTCTAGGGAGCGTGGCGACCCAGAGTGGGCAAACAGAGGTGTGGCACGTCTCTGAGGGCACAGCACGGCAGCTTGTGCAGGCAGGGTGTGCAGGCAGGGCAAGCAGGCAGAGTTGCAGGTATTCTCCTGCTAGTGGGGTTTTTAGT
>VXBT01004482.1:0-61577 GCA_013400235.1 Oriolus oriolus
GCTCTAAGACTCCTCAAACATACGAAAGCGCACCGCAGCAGTTAAGCTTTATAAAATTCTAGCTCACCCACTCCTTCAGCCAGCCCAAAACTCTCCACGTAAGATAGCTCTCCCTTCTAAATCTCCAACCAGTTTGGCGTTATCAACAAACTAGATCCCGTATGGAGATGCTGGACAGCGTATCCCAGTACCGACCACTGGGAGATCCTGCTTGTGACTAATAGGTCTGATATGCAAACACTCCACATGTGTGGACCTGTTACATGCTAACAGCCACCTGAATATTTGTATGAGTTGCAGAGACATTGAAACCCCCCAATAATAAACACTTTTTCGATTTTTCTTTACGTTCCTATGTTAAAAATAAAGCTTTTGCAGCCGTTGAACTGTTATTCTGTTGAACTAATAGTCTGAAGATATGAACTTGGAAAGATTTTTTGAGAAGATGCTTGGGGAAAATTTAATTACTCTTAATTGTTTCTGACTTTACTTTTCCATGCTAATCTATTAAATAACTTTTCCTGTATTTGGAGGTGTATATTATGAGACATTGATGTACAGGTGTCTTTTTTTTTCTTTTCCCTTTTGATTTGATAATGATCAATAACTTATGACTCTGAAAATTAAGGTCCTTTATTTTGTTTTGAAACTTCAAATGAAGCGAAATTTTTCACCTCCCCAGGAAGCTATTAGAATCCTTAATTACTCTGACAATTAGCATGCTACATTTAATTTCAAAGTCCAGCTTATCTATCCTCAGTTTGTCTCTGAGTTTTGTCTTCAGTAACAAATTTCCATGCCTATACTTCTTATTAAGTTAATTAATCATTCATTACATTTGATTATAACTGCAACACTGTGTTCTTTCAAAAAAAAAAGAACCGTAATATCAAGCATTACTTTTACTTTCTTGTCCATGACATGTTCAGTCTCGTGCACACTACAGTGATTACTTGGAATTCAGGCACATAACAAAACTTATTTTAAAGTCTTTAAAATCAGTCCTTTTTAGCCTCAGCTGAGCTTTATTCTCTCACATGCACTGACCTAACATGTTTCTCTTCAGCAGTGCCTTTCCCCTCTTCTGTAACTTAGTGATTATTACACCACGTTTTACACTATTTAAACCAAGTAACTGTGAAGAAAAGTGAATGAGAATAGCAGCAGAAGGGTGAGAAAACTTTCTTCAGCCTGGAGTCTCTTTCCTTACCAATAACAGTGTCTTTTAGTGTTCCAATGGTGTAAAACTATGCAGGTCCCAACAAAGTGGGGACATTCTCTTATCATTGTAAGAGAATAGTGTCTTACATTCCAAATGGATTCTATGCTGGACTGTGTTGCCTGTAAGGTCCTTGCTGTATCTAGAGGATCTTGTCCAAAATTCAAAACAGTTTTCCCTGCAAACTAGCTCACACACAGTCAGTGACCACAAACCCTCACAGAGCCTGCTGTAATGAGTAATATGACTCTTACGTTCCAATATTTATTACTCACGCCTCTCCAGCGTCCTTGCTGATCTTCTTTGTGAGGGTTAGAAAAATCTCGTACATGGAGCAAATGCTGGCAACCAGGAGGTGATAACTTGATTCTGTAGGTGAACCATTGTGATCAAAGCTTTGCTGTACATTTCAATGAGCACGTATGTTGCCATAAAACAGTGTGATTATCATAAAGTGGATGCAATATTGGGAGTTGCACCATAGATGAATCACGCTATCAATGGGAGTTGCTTTCATGTAGAACAGGGCAGACTGATCATGTTAATATGTTCTGTGAAAAGTGATAGCAGCAAGGTGACTATCAAGAGAATTTCTTCCCTGTGATGACTGCAATTTGCTCTGCAGCATGATAGAAAGATACGTTCCCTAACAAAACAATACCTTATATAGAAATTATCTCGTACAGTTGGAAAAGCCAATAAAAGTGATAGGTAATTTGGAGTAGGAAAAATTGTATTTCTTTTCTCTTGCTTCCCCATGACTTGAATGTTAAATTTTTATTTTAAAACTTGTGAATATATCCAGTTAACAAGCCTTAAGACTACATTGTGAAAGGCAGAGTGGTGGAGCACAGAAGAGGTATTTTATCTCCTTCTTCCAAATACTGCTCTCGTTCTTCTTGCTGAAAGACAGTTAAGTCAATTTTTATATCCAAGTTTCTTCCTGGAAAGGAATCAGATTACATAAAATCTATGATACTTGAAATTTCTTTGTTATAATTGATATGAATACTTGCTGATTGAAGTGTACTGAGCTATTTGCTCTTTAAAAATGGATTTAAAAGATCTATTATTTAATACTAGGGGGATTAGCAGAAATTAATTTTTAAAGATTGTTGAAGTTTAGGGCATTGTGTATAAAGGAAAACAATTAGTCACTGACTAAGAGTTCTGGCAAGCATTTCCTATCAGGAAGGCCATGATTTACTTCGCCTCCATTTTTGGTTTTATTCCCTGCTAACTTTATTTCATTTAAAAGGAGCAGCAGACTCCTGAGGCAATAGTTTCTGATGCAGCTTCACAATCCTGCCATAGCAGCCATTAGTCTGGATGACGCAGAACAGAAGTTAAAACAAACGGATAAATACTTTCTATTGTAAAATACAATTAATCTGTATTCAGACTAAGAACTGGCAATTAACTTGAAGGAAATAAAGAAATACAAATTTCACCTACTGAAATTGCATTTCAGTTTGTAAATAACAAGTGAAGTAAAAAGAGATCCACACACAGGTCTGTTTTCTACAAACTATAGACACAGGCAGCAGTTAGATATGCTTGGTGAAACAAAGCTATCATTCTCATTAGCTGATGTGAACCATTGCATTTTAAAAAGACCTTGCAATTACAAAGTTTGGTTTTATGAATTGTTAGCCAAGATCCATGCCAAAGTTTTGTGTTTATAAAGCAAAAGCTAAACTTCCTTGCAGGGAGGAGGCATGGCCTCTGGGAGAGGATGTAGTCTGACTTGTCAGGAGGAGGCAGTGAGTCAGAAAACACACCTGAGAGCAAAGTCCAGAAAAGTATGTTTATCTTTACTGTTATTGACCTCTTAGGAACACCACATGTGGCTTGTTTTTTTCCTCCCATAATACCTTTTCTCTTCCAGAACTAAAAGGCACAATCTTCCATCTCAGGAGGGTGCTTATAAAAATTTGCAGTTGTTTTAGGGCAGCGATACTGTGCCCTTAAAGTCTGACAGTGCTTAACTGCAGGCCTAAAGATCATGCTGATTACAGGATAGTTGCAGATGGAAATCTGAAAGTTCAGACTGTACCTCAAAGGATATAGACAGCTAATGTGCAGTAACTTGTTACTCTTTGAGATAATTTGTCTGTGTGTTGAACCTTTGGATTTTCAAAACAGTCTGGAATTTTAATGGAAGTGATATATGAAATTCCTTAGACTGATCTGAGGAGGGATAGTGGACTGCTGGGCATTTTTCCTCCATATGACAGTCTGAAAAACAGCTATAATTACATTAGCTTCTCCTGTCCTAAAAAGTTGCAGAAAGGGAGACATGTGACTTGACACGTGTCCCAGTTGCTGTGAGGAATAGTTTGCAGGGTGATATCCTGGTGACAGAGCAAACTTGCAGAGCTGCAGAATGAATTCTTCTGACCAATATCCTGTTAGTCTCATTCCAAGACTCCTTATGCTTGTGGTCTCAGGGTGGCACAGCGGTTTGCACTCTGGCAAGTAGAGAAAAACATTACTGGGTTGTAGCTCAACATTATTACCCATGCACCCATCTTTAAGAAATCATGCTTTTATTGGCAGAAGCAGTTTTATTTACATCCATGTTATTAATAAAATTCTGATTATCATTGGACTGCCACAGTCCCTGTAGTCACCTAAAAACATCCCCATTCCATATTTACTTGTCAGTGGAGTCTACTTTGATGTCTATCAGTCAGCTTTCTTAAACTGCTTGTTTGGCATGTTAAGGAAATTGCATAGTCTTATTTTTAACCAGAATGTTATGCAGCACCAAGTCAAGCAACTTACTGTAACTGCAAGCATGTTGCCTCTCTGTTATGCCTTCACCAAACATGCTGTCTGATTGGTGATTTGTTTGACAAGATCCAATTTCTATAAGATGATGTTAGCAAGTATTAATTATATTCCCATCCTTTCATCTTTTATCTCTTGCATTTCATGTTAACACATCTCCTACTTCACCTGGATTGAGTGATAAGTATTTAGGTCATTTCCCTGCTGTTGTCAATAATTGATTGGTAACTTTCAGCCTGTCTCTAGTTTTCTAAGATATGTGTAAAACTAGGATTAATGTGATATTCTTGTCTATCTCTTTTAGGATTCTTGAGCGGAAGTCCTCATAATTTAAAAAAATTATCTGCAAAGATGATGCTGAATACAGCATCCTCCTTAATGAACCATGAGCTGGACAAGACTTTATTTTCTTTCCTCTACACTCATGTTTTTTAAACACACAAGACACAAAAAGTACACAGAGTAAATACAAGGTGTTCTGCCTTTTCCCCATAATTCCTGGTCAGTGTACTGAACTGATGCCACTACTACTACTTTTTTTTCCCCCCAGGAATTCTTCACCTGCATTTTTATCCCCCTGAGTCAGTGTTCCACACTTGACTTTTGAGCTTTTTGAACATTTCTCCTGCATTATCACTCCTAAATTGTCAGTGCTATGCATTCCTTGTTTCAGTTCTAATTTCTGCTTTCAATTTCGTATTTTGTTTTCCCATGAGAGTCCAGTATTTTTTCTTTCCTTCTTTTTCTTTCATTTAATTTTGAAACGTATGCCTTCGATTGTCACTCGGTTTTATTGTTTTTCTTCACTGTTAGGCATTTGATTTCTGACTTCTGAGTTTTTGTTTATCTAAATAACCTACTACAATTAGGCTGAAATCCAAATAATCAAGTTTCAATCAGTTAGATTTTGTGTTTCAACTCCTTATGTGAAGATAAAGAAAGAGCTGGGATCAAGATTTGGGTGTGAAGGTCATCACTGTTTTCATGGGTCCATGTCACACATTGTACTAATCTATTTGCCATTACAGACATACCCCAGACAGGAATACTTTTGAACAAACATGAACATATAGTGACTGATCATGTGTCTCTCCAAATGCCAGTCTTGGAGCACCTCTGTTCAATGCCATAACCTGAATGTTAGCTGTCCTATCTCCTCACTGGCGCTCAAAACAGCAAAAGAGACCATGAAAATTTTTATCTAGATGTTTTAAGACTCTTCTTGTCCTTGAAATAAACTTTGTTTTAAACCTTCTGCCTTGCTATTTAAATTTTTTATTTTTTAATTGACTAAAGCTATGTCTTCTCCTCTCCAGGTGTCTGAGCTTTCTGGTGTATGGTAATGTATGTCCAAATAATGTATTTGCAAGGGTTATTATTCCTTTCCCTTTCCCTTTTGTGATTTCCAGTTTAAGACTGGCACTATCAGGATAAAACAGACTTAACAGAATTTTATCTATCACATTGCAATTGAAGTGTAAAAACAAAGGAAAACAAGGATAAATGGTGAGATTTAGCTCCTAGATTAAGTTACTGGAAGTGTTCTGATCATTGCCTTATCACATTATGAAACCTTGGACAACTTGGTGTAAATAAATCCGTGATTTTCCTGGAAGAATTTATCAACAAAGAACAACACAGTGATTTGCTCAGCCTGGTTGATCAAATTTAGGAGTATTACTTTAGCAAATAAAAGCTAAAATGAATAACTTTTCTGATATAGATTGTTTCACTATCCAGTTTTCCTATCAGAATAGCAGTTTAAGTCTGGTGATGTTCTGTTTCCTTCTTTAGTGCAAGAATTGTCAGCTGAGAAATTGTGCTGCCCATTTCTAGCAGGGGCCTCCTGTGGAGCTGTGCAATGCCACAAGTTTCTTCTTGGTGATTCACAGTCCTTTTCCCAGCATTACAGCCCTGATCTTTTCAGAGAAGAGACTGAATGGAAAAGGAGAGCTGGATTATCCTTTCTTTTTTGCTATTATATGTAGCCCTCTGGGTCTTGGTAAGCTGCCAGTGGTGGATGTTTGGTTTTCTTGCCTTACCAGGTACTGGGACTTTTTAATGGAGATGGGGAGGTCTTAAAAGTCCTTCTGTCTGAGTCAGGGCCACTCAGCTAGACATAAACTCAGCGTGAGCCTCATGCTCAGCAGAGAACATTGTCCTCCCAGAATTTCAGGTTTATTCACAGAGATTTTTATTCAGCTTCAGCCAAAACAAAAATAAGCAAGAAGAGTATACCTCCTCCACCTTTTCCTCCAGAAGCTTCACAGTCTGTAAACAACAGAACAAATCATCTGTCTACAGGCTGTCCTCCTCTCTCTCGGTAGTGCTTACAACCTGCTTTCTAGTTTACAAATCCTGGCCTGTTTCCTGATTTCACTGCTCTGGCCAGATGAGATAAGCCTGGATGGAGGAACAGAGCTGCCTCCTTGTATTTCCATGGAAGTGTTTCCAAATGGGACAGTAACATCTAATTCAAATCTGCTTTTCAAATTCAGCTCCATGTAATTGTTACAGATGCCAAAGGTACATCTACATCCAGCTTTAAGATCTGCTTCTGTGTCAGACATTGCTGCTTCTATTTCATCTCTCAGGTGGCAGTCAGGGAGTAGTAATAGCATAACCCAAGCATTTTACTGTTTCAGTCCTCCAGATCCAAAGACCAATCTCAGAAATTCTCAGTAATATTTAAAAAATAGTTATTTGTGTAGCAAAGTTTGGTTGGGTGGGTTTTTATTCATTTGATTTGTTGGTTGGTTTTTGTTTTAACTTGAAGGTACAAGTGGATCATATGTTCAAGACTTTCCCTAAATTTATGCAAATTTGAAATCTGTCCTTCAAAACAGAATCTGAAATTACCTAAGCACCTGCTCAAAAATCTTTTAGAATTTTGCCAATATCTGCATTCTCTTTACTTAACATCAGGAGTCAGAATGGGTCTTCTAGGCTTTATCAAAAACCAGCAAAACTGAGCAATTATTTTAGAGATAAGCTCAACAGTTTCTACATCAACTGCTCATGGACATGTTTGTTCACTCCTGACTGACCTAGGAGACATGAAGAATTGCCGGCCATCTGTGTAGGCTTGATTTCTCTTTTCTTAGTTGCCATTTAGCTTCCTCTTGTCATTGTGAATTCTTTATAGCGTATTGACATCATAAGCTAGGTCAGGGACACCCTCATATTAAAAAGAATTGCACAGACTAAAGGATACATCTATCTGTAGCCATAAATACTACTTTTCCACATCAGCAATAGTGTCAAGGGTCTGAAATAGCTCTCGGCATAAACCAAATTTATTTATTAAACATAGTTCATGTTATCTTAACATTTACTCAAAATTTCCACTGCTTTAGAAGGTCTTATGTATCTTCTTGAGGACTTCTCTTGCATGTAGACCCAATCACTCACTTTTTGGCAACAATATGAACAGAAGTTTTATACTGAATTAACCATCAACGTTCTCCACTGATGTGGATTAACCTTTTTCTGTCTTTTACACTTGGTAAGTGCTGACTTAGCCAGTTGATCAGAAAGTTCAGATTTGTTACACATTTCTGTAGTTTTACTGTAATTTTTTTTTATTATTTTAGATGAACATTTACTGTTCTCTTACTGTGAGAATTGAAATAAAAAGCTCACTTTCTTAAATAATGTAATTCCTAAACACAGTTATGAAAAGAGCCCTGATAATCTTGCTAACACCTGAAAATAGCAATGCACTTTCAACTGCTCTGTGATGGTCTTGAGCTCCTTGCCTTTCCAGCTTTAGTGCAAGCAAATAAAATCCATATTTATTAATTTAACAACAGGTATTAATGTGTTTTCTTCTTGCATCTGTGCATGAGACCCAAGTCTGAGTCTATTTTTATTCTGGGTTATTCTGGGTTTTTATTCTGAACACTTCTCTTCAAATTTTACTTTGAAGAGAAGTGTTCAATTCTTCTTAAGTATGATTTCCGATTGTTCACTTTGGAAATATTTTTTATTTAATAATAGCTCTGCAAATAGATAGAGGAATAGTAGAACTGACAGTGAGGGATCATTTGATGAATTCCGTTTATGACAAAAAAAGGCAGAAAAGAACTCATAGATCTCTAAGGTAAACTCCCTTTGTTACCATCCACATGTGTAAAATCAGCACTAAAGCTGAGTTTTGGGACCATGAGCAGCAATGAATCACATGGATCCCCTAGAATGGCTAGGCCTGAAATATTGTATATGGCTTATCCATACAAAAAACCCTTTGAAAACTGTAGACTTACAACAATTACCCTGTATCAAAGTCAGTACTTTAGTTTCCACAGTAAATTGAATTTCATGACATCTGCACACTTTTGGAATAAACAGTCCTTCCCACTCTTCTCACCTAGCCAGGAGTAAAAGAGATCATTATTCTGGCCTCAAAGTTATTCATTTAAATATGAAAGGAAGTGGAGCTTGTCTGCTGACTCTAAAGTAAGTAGGAATTCCTCAGTCATATCATCTCTTCAGTAGAGTTGTTTGGCACAGATATAAAATTAATTTTTTAAACTAGTTTGGAAAATGGGAATAGTAAAAATTCAACTTTCATAGAGAAAAAGGTGAATTTTTTTATGCTTATAGCCAAAATATGGGCCATTTAATACTAATTCTGAAACATAATTCAGTTTAGACTAATACCATACAATCCCATACCATGATTTGCGGAAGTTCTAACATAGCACAATAAAACATCTCTGGAAATATGTTTCCCTTATATTTGAAAAAAAAGAAAAAATTGCTAGTTACCTTTCGAGGTAAAACCTTAAGATCATACTTCTCTGAAAGTCTCATAGAAAGATGGTGGTGTTAATTAAGAGCTTCATGATGGAGTTTTACCCTTCTGCAGAACCAACTGAAGGAACAGAAATATCTTTTCTGCTACTAGAAGTCAATGCAACATGCGATGCTGGGGTAAAACCTGGAAAAAGAGTGGATGGCAAGTTTGGAGATCTGAACCTCACCTAAAAAATAGAAAACTGGACCAATTTGGTGAGCGAGGAGCAGTGCAGCAACCAAGTCTCCCATCTCTTCTGAAATCAGCTTCACATGGAAATGCACAAAAATGTAGCTTCTGGTGGGTAGCCTCAGCAGGGTTCTTACAAGGAGGGGAAGATTTACAAAGTCAGGATTATGGTCTTGAGTACAGTGTGTCTGAGATGGTTAGCTTTAATTCTGCACTTCTTCAGTTTATTATGACTAGAAATGGTCTTGGATATCATCCCCTGTTGAAAAATGCATCCATGAAATATTGACATGACCACAGTGTGTACAGCAGTGTTTATTCTGTTCCAGCTGCTAAAAGTCACAAGGAAATAAAGTCTCTTGAAAAAGACTTCCCATGTTGGCAAAAAGTATTTCACATTGACATAATAAAGAAACTTAAACAAAATAAAAAGGGAAGCAGTTGATACCAAATAACCAGACTATCAAGGCATGAATTTACACAGCTTTGCAGTTTCTTTGTGATCAAAGTTGCCTTATCCCTGTGGGAAAAAACACTCTAGAAGTTGAAATGATAGTTTTCAGGGCAGAAAATACTAATGCACATGGAAAATGAATTGTTGTCACAGCAGGTCAAGAGTTGTTTCTTTATATGAGGACAAAATCTCTTCTCTGATTTTTCAAGAATGTGTAACAGTCCAAAGAACAAGTCAAAGTTTGCTATTTTAAACAATTTACACTTTAGATCAGAAATATATTTGTACAGATGCTAATAGAGCATTATCAAAACAAAACCTTATTTTAGAGGGGTTTGGAAGTGCAGTTTGTATAGGAATTACATATGCTTAGACTGGAAAAGCATTCAATATCTAGTGTTATGATTTTTCAAAAATGCCTTTCTTTTTTTTTTTTTTCCCTTTCTCCCTGACAATTTGATTGCTATTCTGGTGTAAATTTCTTTTCTTGTATGATTTCGTTCTGATAGTTGAAGTTACATGAGAAAATATACCATCATTAGGAGGACACATATAGAGTTATAACTCCAGTGTCAAGAGATGAAAAAACTGGAGCTGACTGGAGGGGGAAGATCAGGCACCTATTAGAATTGAAATTTCTCCTTCCTCATCTCTTCATTTTTAAAGCCATAGCCTCAGTTGATTACTTTTGTGTCGGCATATACTTGTAATTAATGAAAATCTTCTCAAAATGGAGATTTCATTTAGTCTAGTTCGAAAAGGCAAAAATTCTTTACATGAAATATTCTCTCTTTGAGACTTCTTTATCTCCTAGCTCAGCTTTTATGTAAGTAGAAAATATACTGTTGAAGATTTGGGGATGTTAATTTTTTTCTTTCTGGCTTTTGTTAAATCTATATGTATACCTCCCAGAAGCCCAACACCCCAAACAAAATCAGACCATCTGGCTCCAGAGCTCATTATATTGTATACAAACATAAATATCAGATGTTCCATTTTTTCAGTGCGAACACACTCTTCTTCAGGTTGGCAGAGCAGTGTTTTCAGCTTCATGTAGTCTGATTTTTTTTGGTTACAGCCAGATGTAATTATGTTAATGAAATATCCTCAGGGAATGTACTATTTCAAACAGAACATCTAGTTAAAGTATCTTTGTATTTTATTATTATCCTGGGTCAGAGCTCACCTTACAGCCAGAGTACCTACAGGTTTCAACATATTCCTTAGCTTGATACCAAGAATGTTAACTGAACTAATAAAGGGATTATTACATGTTTCATAGTTTACTTTTTTAATGTTTAAAATACAAGATGCCTAACTCACTTTATTGTAGACCTACTTTTTTTTTTCTTTAATAATCTGAAAGACCTGCCTCTGGGCTATTTTCCTCTGTATTCTCTTGGCAGACTTTTTTTTGTTTCTTGACATATGTATATCTATAGGCTCGATTAATAAATGATGTTGATATGGGAGCACTGGATCCAAACCCATTTGAGTAGTAGAGATCTAAACCTACACCTGCCTCTCTCTAACCCCAAGCACACTCTGCAGAAGAGCTGTTGTCTTCCTCCTCAGAACTCAGCACACCAAATCTCAAGTCAGTGATGCTTATCATCTGCTGTTTCCTAGAGGGCATCTCCGGGCTGCTCCCTGTAAGCACACTGAATTGCCTAACGTTTTCATATAGCCAAAAGAGTGATAGTGTCCTCAATGCTCACATCAAAACAGTCCTCACCATGGAAATAAAGAGCTTAGTCTCCTAATGAAAGGCTTTCATTCTGGTTGGTAGCCTCCACTTAGATTTTCTAAGTTTGGAGCTTAAACAAGGTTCCATTATAATGTAATTCCACCACCAAAAACCTGCAAATGCCATTTAAAAGCCTTTAAAATTATATTCTGCTTGGATTCAACATGGTGAATCAGGCATCCATTTGCTGCTAGTCCTTGAAACTGCTCAGACAGCCAGCCATGCCACCCCTAGTTACGTACAGCTGGAAACAAACTACACCAGTACTACTGTAGCCTTGTGGCTGCAAATGCACTGCATCTCCCAGGAAATTGCTACATGGTGCAAGAACATTTTTTCTGTAACAAGTAACATTTTCCCATTACTCCAAGGAAACTCCTATAGTATTACTTTTATTCATTCCCAAACCCAGGAACACGCCTGCTACTGTATTTATAGAGTGCGTATATTCCATTCTCATGCCATTACAAGTTAGAAAACAAGAAGTTACATGTCCTTGGTGGCAGCAATCTCTGTCGTGCTGTTTGTATCACAGCCTCCTTCAGCTTTGAAGAACTAACACAGTAGAAATTGCTGCTCACTGTAGAACTGAGTGAAGATATTCCAGCTGTTGTAAGGTGATACCAGCATCAGTCATCAAAGGTACAAAGCCCCTTGGCTTGGCTTGCATAAAACACATTCAGGGAACAAGGGAAACAGAATTGCCTGTAAAGGATTAGATTACATAATGTCTCCTGTGACCTCATTTACTGCTTAAATTGCAATCCTAGGATTCAATTCGTGATAAACATATTCTAATAGTACATCAGCACCATTCCTCTATATTGTATAAAATACATTTTTACAAGGAAAAAGTGTTTTGCCATGACAGTGTCTTTCTGTGCAGCTATTTTGTCTGTATGTATAGAGCAGTAATTTCAGTGATGAATGTACACAATACTAAAGTAAAGGAAAAAAGTACTACTTTTAGTACATTCCAAATGAATATCAATAAACATTTATAAATTTTTAATTATATTCTTGTGGTTTTCATTAGCTTTGCCTGTTTCAGCTGATGACCACAAAAAAAGAAAAATATGAAAAAAAAGAAGAATATCTTACAGAAGGAAAGAGATGCTTTTTCCTGTAAAATTCACATTAAGGGTAGTTCATTATTTCATTTTCATCAGTTTAAGTGCAGAGAAAATTCATCACAATTAAAGAGTAATGGAGTAAATACAACATAATCTGCTTACAGTAGATGAAGATTATCTGGCACAAGTTTATTCCAGTTTTATATGATCTTGGCTTTCATCTGAACTGAGCAATTTTGCTTTTGTTGTGATATTCATATTAACTTTTACAGTGATGGAAAGGACAGCCAAAGAAATCATACAGCTGTATGATTTCCAGTATGATTCTCCAGTGACATCAGAGTCCAAACCTGCATTAACATGAGTTTTTTATCCTGTTGGCCTCCTGCAGCTTCTCCCTGCACGAGATAGGAGCATGTAGGCATTGGAGGAGCTGGCTGTGTGCACACACCGTTGACATAGCCTTCTTCCTTCCAAAGCCCTCCAGCACTTTCTGGTTCCAAATTCTTTGCGTTTTACCAGGTATATATAAATAAAAGAGCATTAGCTCAGTTCCAAGACTCAAAGACACATTCGTCTATGAAAACATTACAAGAATGAGGTATGTTTTTTTCTTTCATCTTAAGAGTATCCACTAATTTTCTAAGTAATATGTCCATTAATGACGAGTTGCTGTCCCTACTGCACAGCCAGAGGCAATGTGTCAAGCATGGACTGAGAGCACACCAGTTTATAGTTGACTAAAGAAGAAAACAGGAACTTCTAAAAGTAGTCAGATAGCAGCAATGTTTGGTTTTGAAGAAAAGAGCACTTACAACCCTCAGAAGTATCCACAGCTCATGTGGAGATTGTTGTAAAAGGCTGTTTTGATTTGACCTAGGCTTAGTGACTGCAGAAGAACATTTATGTTTCAAATAGTCTGAAGCAAACTTGCTATGTCCAGTAACCTGTGCCCTGAGACTGGATGAGAGCAGCCTCTTCTTCTCTTTGTGCTTATCTTAATGGGGGACACCTCTGCACTTTCAAGATATTAAGAGAACTTCTATATTGACTAGTTAATGGGACTGCTCAAACTTGCCACCAAATAAGGTAATATTTGCCTGTATTTCATTGGGTAACCCCTTTCTTCTGCCACTGTGTAATTCTGTGACCGTAGGGCTGAGCACCTAGTGGCCTCTTACAACAAGAAAAAGACTCCTGTTTTCTTCCTTTGTTTTATATCAGTTCCAAAACTGTTCTGGTGGACTAAGCTGGTGTAGTGCAGCCTAATGTACAGACTACTGGCTTCCGACTGAAGAGAGAAATGTCAGGTTTTGATTGGAACAGGCATTTTGGAACATTTGGGACAAATATGTTCATCATCATGAGTGCTTCCTTCCCCGGTCAAGAAATTATTAGAGCAGATGGAGTATAGAGTTTCCTTCCCTTCCCTTCTCTTCTCCAGTGCTAACCCTTTTGGAATCACTCTGGATCACATGTGCAGAAGGAAAACACAGTACCATTAATTTTTCTTCATTGTCCAGTTTTGGTCATGTCTTACCCTGTTTTCTGAAATCCTCACAGGTTTTCTTAAAAAATATGCTCCTAAGAAGTAACCATTTTTTACTCAGAGCTTCACATGGCTACAAGTATAGGCTTGGCTAGTTGTTAAGCAGTGGGTGGAGATTTCCGTTCTTACACAGGTACCCTCTCCTGCTATGCACCAGCAAACACCATTGAAAGCCAGTGCACCTCCAGAAGACACACTGGGTAAATCTGACCCATAGAGGGTGATGAACAGGGCTGTTGTGGTGCGCTTTTGAACGTTTGAGGAGTCTTAGAGGCCAGGCTCTCCCCGGTAAGGGTGACTTCCCACTAGGCCTTGCTTTAACATGTAAATCCCTTAGTTTTGATTGGTTTCCTTATTTCCCACCCTGTTTTATGTATGACCTCTTGAATATGTATGTCTTGTCCCCTATATGGTTATGTCCTAGGATCTTCTATGCTGTTTGGTACCCCATTGGTCCCCTGTTCCCTTGTTCCTCCCTGTACTTACCTCATTGGTTTATCCCTTGTCACTCCATGCCCTCTCCGCCTCCTGGCCCTTACCCTATTGGTATTTAGTTGTCTCTCCGCCCCTTGTACCTCCCCCTATATAAGCATTTGTCCCTCCATTTTGTTGGTCTTTGGTCCCTGGAGCCCTTCGAGTGCACCACCACCAATAAAGCCTTGGAACCCCATACCGGAGACCCCTCTCCTCCTTTGCCTCAGCCGTCGCACCTTTGCCACTGACAGCTGCCAGCCCTTCGCAGGGGTTACAGGGCAGACACCTCGCCACTCGGCCGCTAAGCTCTTGTCTGTCTGGTGACTGCTCTGTGAACCAGGACCTGCAGAGCAGGCCATCTGCTTGGCCTCCGGGCGGTCAAGCAGTCTGCGACACAGGGCAGGGTCTAAGCAGACCCTACTGCCACCTGTGCTAACCAGGACAGGTGAGTTGCTAGACGAAGTTTGGAAAAGACATGCATGAGGTTCAACATAAAACAATCATAAGGAGAAAAGAATGAACTGTGGCAGTCCCATTGTTATTTCCCACTGAAGAAATAAGCTGTTTTATTACTCGGTGGTTTTAGGAGGCTGCCCTGCCAGAACCTGATGATAATTTTACATAATTTTAGTTCTGTTGCATTCACCAGGACCACTGTTAGCATAATAAATGTGAGCATATGATACTTACTGCAACTTATATGCATCAATAAGATTGAGTTGACTGCTGAATACTGAGGCAATAAGAGTGTTACAGGAAACAAAGAGAATATTATCTTTACTTGACAACGTATTTAAGGCATAATAATACATAATAAATAACACTGCCTGTATTCCATTAAGTGTTCTTCCTCCTATGAATAAAGCTGGTCATGTACATAAATAAATCAGTTCCTTACTTGATAAGAAACACTTAGAAACACAGAGGATTTTTGTATGCTCTAAAAGTAACAAGCTGAAAACTGTGAATAACCATATTTGCTTAATCTGAAGCTGACACACACTTTCTGGACCATCAGTGCCCTTAACAGAGTGTTCAGTAAGAAACTGTCAGGTTGTCAGGAGCACTAGCAGCGATATTTATAAATGCATGGGAAGGAATTCATAATTCGTTTACTTTTTTAGTATGTATTATCTAGAAAGCCCCTTCTGGAGGCTGTCCACTTTGATCAAGTGCAGCTGTTTGCAGATTTTGGTGTGTGGCAATGAGAGTGACAATGCATTTGTTTCAGTTTGGAAATACAGCATCTGTTCTTCAGACCTGATAGCTCTGCATAAATATGAAATGTGACTTCTAGTAACCGCCTACATCTAGCAGATGTGACTTTGAGAACAGGATTCTGCTACCCTCATTATGAAGAATCATGGCCATGCAAGACTGTGAGAAAATGATCCCAAATTTAAAAACATTCGGAAAAATTTATCAAGTCAAAAAGCCCCTCAAGTAGCTTTTTTATCTGTCTTAGTTTACCAGCTGAAAATCAAATATACAGTGCCTGTGAGTTCAGTTAGTTATTACTGAAGTGTGTCATATTGGCAAAATAGATGAGTCTGTGTTTACCATTGTTTGACTTTTCATCCTGTTCTCATGCTTGACTCCAGAGCTGCTCTTTATCTGGAATGATGTTTGACAAGATTGCACTAGGAATGAGGAGTGGCACAGAGGAGAAGCTGGGTAGTGTCCGAAATATTGGTATCTACAAAGTTTGCTTAACTTCAGACTGTGCTGCTATGATTAACCAATCCCTCTTTTCTCTCTCAGATCCATGATTTTCTTGCACAATTATCAGATCTTTTCTCTTGATTTTAGTTGTTTCCCTTGTGTTTTCTTCCTTGTTTCATGTTATTTCTTGCCTCCTCCTTTCAATGGTCATCTCTACTGGATAGTTTTTCCCACTCCCATAAATGAACCAAGAGTAAATTACTAAGAGCTGGCGGGGCATGTACGTGTAGGAGGTGGCACCTTATTAGGTTCTCTGATGTTCTAGATCATAATTGTGAATTAAACTAAAAAAAGAAATGTTTGGTATTAATTGAAACAGAGATTGAATTCACGTGATATAAAATCCATAATATAACATTTTGTCCTCAATATTGAATTGGAATTTATTCAAATTAAATAATTAGATTAAATAAAAAATAATCCATCCTTGCACATGCATCCTAAAAAATCTCAGGTTTGTGGGGTCTATTACCCAACTAAAGATCTGGACCAAAACCAGTCTTATTGATGACTTATAACTGGTATAAGGAGGATTCATTCTGTATCAGGAGGAGCCCAGAATAGTGTATCTGTTTTCAGTCAGATGAATTAGTACTCTGGCATGTTCTGGCATTTCTTTCACTACAAAATTAGTTGTTGAATTATAAACTGAAAATAATATATTATCTAAAATCTAAACCACAAGTTAGCACTAATTATAAAACTTCCTTCTTAGCATTGGGATTCTTGTGTTGTGGTGACTTTTCTCTTCCTTCCAAGCGTCGAAGTATTGTACAGATGTTTCTTGTAACGGATCTTTTCCAAATTATTGTAGGTGGTACCAGGACTCAGGAGATTGGAAGTCTGAGGCGTAAATGTGTTCACAAGATAATACTTAGGCATCCTTTTCCTGGCATGTTTGTCAGGTACATTTCAGGAGAGTATTAGCTTCACAAGGAACTTCAATTTCACATTCTTAATTAATGAGTGTGAAAGAGCACAGACAACCCACGGAAACAGATCGGAGGGTAATGCGGCATGCTGAGAAAGACAGTTACCTAGACATTTATTCTGACAAGACAATATAACTCTCAAATAAAATTCCCACAGTGCTATGCTTGCATTCTTGTAATTGCTTACCAAATCTCTAAATTTTAGGTTTAACTGGGATAAGACCTGGATTATGTTTTTGTCCCTAAGAGTGATGTCTGTGTTGTGTTTTTCCACCTTTCACTGGTATGAAAAATATAGTCTTGAGTAAGACCTTGTATGAGTCACAGTTAGAAGGATCATGCCCTTAATGCAATTTCACCTGTAGCTGAGATGCTTTATGTTTTCATCTTTATCAGTATAAATAACTTTCATATGCAATTAATTCCCTTAAAATGCATGTGAAGTTCAACAGCATAAGTCATGTGTCTTTCCTCTTTTCCTTTTCTACCATTTTACATCATGTATTTTACTTTTAAAAATAAAAATTTTTTAATGGATTTTGCTTTTAAACCCTTGGAAAACAGCGATAATATAAAGCAAGTATAAAGCAGTTATTGAAAACAACACAAACTGCCATTCTACACGAAGGAAACATAACTTTCTTTCTAGATTTATGAGCTGTTGGCCTTCACCTGATGTTAAGTACTTCTCTAAAACAAAGAAATGCAGACAGTGTAACGACCATTGAAACTGGAGTATAATTCCCCTCATATGATTAATTGATATCATTAAAAATCATGCCCTGAAGTAAATTTCATGTTGCCAAGACCAGAGTATGATCCAGTGATTTTATGCTGGGATTTGGAATGATTTAGCTGTGTCTTTTGTGTGTCTGTTCATACCAGTATCTGTAAGAGCAGATTAAATCATGTCAAGGTTAGGATAGAGTGTGACAGCTGGGTAGTATATGTATTGAAATAAGTATTTTGAGAAATTAACTTGTGGAAATGAAGAGCTACTTCTTTTATTTAGGCTGATGTGATCAGTGCAGGTGGCATTTTCTTGTGAAATTGAGGAATTCTAGGGGCTTTCAGCTTTGTTTTCCTTTCAGTCTTGAAACAGTCTAACAAGTAAGTTTCAGTGCAGCAGGGGAATTATGTCACTCTTTCCTTAATTTCCAAGAAACTAAACTTGATGTCCCAGCGTGTCCTGTCCAGGCCTGTGTGTTCCTAGTCTAAGCAGAACAGTCTGTGTTCTCTGAGTTTCCGTACATCTGCCTTTCATAGCATCCCTGTCTGAGTTGAATAATATGTAGTTAGCAGTCACTGGCAAGTTCCGGCGAAGGGAATTAATGCAAGAGCTAGGACTGCATCAGCGTCAACGTTAGGCCGTCATGGCTGTTTGTCTTTGGCCACAGAACCACAGAATCATGGAAACATAGAATGTTGAGATTGGAAGGGACCTTACAGATCATCCATTTCCATCATCCCTGCCATGGGCAGGCACATGTTTCACTGGACCAGATTGCTCAGGGACCTATACAACTTGGCCTTATCTAAAAATTTTACATCCTTTTTCTACCAAAATATTTCATCATCTCTGCAACCACAGGGAAATTTTAATGAGATCAGTAACAGTACATTAACTAGATTCTTCTTGTATCTTTTTGCTGGATACATACTTAAAGAGCAGAATATTGGCAATCAGTTATGCTGGGCTGTTGTTCTGTCAATGGAGGACCCACTGGTTAAAACACGGAATGTAAATGTGACAGGCAGCTTTTTTAGGACAAAAGTAGTCTTCCTCAAAGTCAATGTGGCTGAACAGTTTACCTTACTGGAGATAGGAGGAAGATGGCCCTTATAGTTTCCTTACCTATCACTTTGTGAGTCTCTTAATTGGAAAAGGAGATGAAAATTACCAAAAGCAATGAACCTGTGGTAGTGGTGGAAGATATTGCTCAATAAAAATAATTCTGAATATTGTAGACATATAGAAGAGATTAGCTGCATTTCTGGAGATCTGTTTTAGCCTGGGACAACTGACTGGGCTCAGGAATAACTGAATGTAGATGTGTCCTGTTGTGGAAAGAGGGAGAAAAGAAATAATGTGCTAGTTCCTGTCCTAATGTATTTTATTAAATTGGAGTGAAAGAGCTGAGTTCAGAAGTCAGAGAAAACATCTGATAATGTCAACATCTCCCACAGGGTTAGTCACCGTGCGCTTCCTTTATACTCAGTTGAGGGACAGATACCACTCCTGGAGCTTAAGTCATGCTACCCTAAAGCAGATGTCTAGAAATAGGTCAGCTGAATCACCCCACCTGGGAGCTGCGGACAGCTATCTCAGAAGTCATAATCTATGCTGCAGACATCTCAAATCAGTGAGATGAATCCCAGCCTTAAGGTCTCTGTTCCAGCTCAGTCTTGCACAAACAGCTATCTGCTTGGGCAGTTTCTGTTCATCTGATCTGGCATGACATGAAACAAACACCTTCAGACATGAAACAAAATGCCTTGCAAAACTGAGTGTGTTGGGAAGATCTGCAGTATGAACAGAGTGCAAGTGAATGTATGTGTGCCTTACTTGGACTAAAACAACCAATCTTCAGCATTACAGATGCCGCCACGGACTGATGTTAGATTTCTGGTGGGAGACTGAGCAAATTTTGGGGACTTTATTATGGATTCCTATTTATAAGTTCTGCTGGCTGGCATTTCATTAGCTCCATGACAGGTCCAGTTATGACTCTGGGACACTTGAGCAGGTCCTGATACAGGTACTTTAATACAATACCTCAACTGCTGTAGAAGTTTCAGGTCTGAGACTCGGTAAATGATGGTGTTGCCTTTTGGGACTATCTAAAAACAGAGGCCAGACAAAATTAAGAGACTAAAAGACTATGTTTATTGAAGGGCCTTCAGGTACACTTAGGGCAGACAAAGTCCACCCAGGGGCTACACTCAAAAATGGACAACGGGTCACGGGTTTTCATACTTTTGCAAGTTTGGTCCATTTGCATATCATAATCCTCCAATTACAGCTTCAGGTAATGAAATCATTTACCCCACGTTTGCTCCCTCCTAACTCACTTTTGTTTACATTTCTTGGGGCCTGAGACAGTAAAAGGACTAAGGTGTCCTTGATTTCCAGGCCTAGAGAGGAGTTGTTTTGTCTGACCACAATGGGAGAACAGTAGCTAATAGTCTGTATGGAGTTTAGAGTTACACACTAAAGAATTGCAGAACTACAAACATATGAAAAATATAAAAGCTAAAATCCCAAGGCATCATTGGACAGAAGTGTTCTATTTTTTTTTTCTGTACAGACCTTTTAATGTACAAACTTGTGCTTCAATGTCCTCGAGTCCAAGCTATGTATGTCTATGCAATGATTATGATGGGAAAAACATGGAAAGCTCTCTGAACGTGATGGTTGCTTACTTACTGCAATGTCAACTTACTCTGCCAAAGAAGCCAAAATGGTCTAAAGCAGTGGTTGGTTTTCTGAAACAATTCCCACATATCTACAGCAGAAAACCAACCTGATGTTGCTGGATGCATGCAACTAGAACACCAGATTCAATCCCTGAATTGTGGCCCTATTGGGTCACTTGCCACTGAAGCAAACCTGTTAGCACTAATTTAATGTAGGAAAGGACTGCTTTGAGGCATATGGATAGAGGAGACAGACAATTCTAGCTCCTACAGCTTAAAGTTGGCATAACCCACATGGAATGCTGCTGAATGTGTGACAGTGAGGATGAAAAATCTGTTTATCTAAACTAGGAAATAGGAATAGTGGAAACCCTCACACTGGGCTAGCTGAGCAAGCATTGTCTGCTTACATAAGCACAGATGGTGGGGGCAAGTGAACTTCAGGAAGGTAAATATTTGATGAGATGGAAAAGAGTATTTCAGCGCACTGTTAGCTAATTCCCAGCTTGAGCAATAGCTGATGAGCATCACACCTGGAAAACTTCTTCCAGTAACTTCAGGGGCTTTAATCAGCCTGTTCTGTGTGCCATGACAAGTCACTGAATCAGTCTGTTTATTCCCTGATATGCTGACTCTTTTTTGCTTCAACAGAGGTGTCACAACTTCCCCAGAACAGTGTTTCAGTTTTTCTCTTCCTTTTTTCTTTTTGTAAAAGCCATCTGAGTTGTAAGCTTTGGTTCAAGTCGATTACATGGCTTTTAGTTTCATTAAGTAATGTCTGAGTTATAGCGTTTTCCCTTTCTCCAGGTACTTCCTATTATTTTTAAATCCACTTACCACTTACTCATTTGCCCATTAACTTTGAGGTCATATTGTTTTGTCTAGGAGCTAAGAAACAACAGAAATAAGAAAACAGACAGTATCTAATAAGGCTGAAATAAATAAGGTTTAATCTCTGGTTAAGATTCATTTTGATAAATGCCTGTCTAAAAGTATGGGTCTTAATGGCTGTTTAATGTTTGCATTGCAAGTGGATCACAAATTGATGTATTTCCAGATCATTAGGCACATAACGTGATGTTACTTTAGTTAGTCTAATAGCAAAACTGGTGTTTTGCTGGTGTGAGAGGGGACTATTGGTCATTAACTGATGACATAAATCCCCTTGAAAAAAGGTTCAGAAAAGACATTTCAGTTCTTTGAAGAGGCATGCTGAAATGTGCATGAAGCAGCAGCCAGAGCAAGAGTGTTCCATTTTAAACAGGATGGATTTTTCCATGCAGGAGAGGCAGCCTGAACCTAGCCTTGAGCTGATAGAAACATGCCACTACCTTAGTGCAACTGATTATAAAGGGAATAACATGATCAAAATGGTATTGTCTTCACTGGTTCAGATGCTTTATTCAAACAATACACACACCCAGACCCATTTGGTATCCAGGATTCAGTTTGGAAAGGATTAAAAAGAAATTTCTTGTCATTACATGCAGCCACAGCTTGGTCTCACCACCATCCCGAGTCGGTAGTGTTCTGTGTTTCTACAGAATTTCAAGCTCTGTGACAGTCCCATGGTATCTTAATTGGTGGTGTTACAGAAGTCTGGATGATCACAACCCAGTTTTGATTGTGATTTTTGTAAGTTTGGTGAATCAATATATTACTGGGTTAATAGCATGAAAGAAGTCAAAACATCACTCAGGTTCATTTCTTTGGCATAGCTGTCAATATTTCACTGGTATTCATAAGAGAATATCCACAGAGTCAGTAACTCAGAAGAAGATAGTCTTTGAATCATGTCTTTCGGGCCAGAAATTTCAGTCAAAAGTACAGTATTTTTGTACACATTTCCAAAGGAATTCAAATTGACACTTTAAGTTCTCAGACTCTATTTATTGTCAGTCTTTGACTACTGCATTTTAAATCCAAAACTCATAGGCCTGAATCTTTGCCTTTGAAAGGATGTCTTCATCAAAAAATAAACGGATTTTGAGCAGTTGTGTTTGCAAAGTAAAACTTTGAAGATCTTACGTAAGACACGTTAAAAAAGGATAAACTTAGAATTTAAAATAATATATAGATCATTATTTTAGGATGTCTGGATTGGAATTCTGAGATACGTGCAACAGATGATATAGTTAGAAAGATGTATTTTATCCAACATTGGAGTTCATATTGCCGATAATTGCATTACAGATTTTAACAAAGTTATCAGCACACCAAACCAAATACTTATAATTTTGGGAGAAAGTCTCAGGTCTTTTCTGTAAGGTGAAAATTTAACATGATAACTTTTACAAACACTTTATTTTTCTTTTCTGCAAAATACTGTATTGTAATAGTAACCCTCTTAATCCTATTCAGCTAGGGGTCATGAGCATGCTGACTCTTAAAACCTCAAAATTATTTCTGCAGGATATTAGTAATGCCAAATGAGTTTGAAAAAGGTTGTGATAATCCCTAGAATATAAAGAAATTTTAATTTAGTCAAATAAATGCTTGTATTTAATTTAATTCTATGTAATGCCCCAATCTTGTTGGAAAAAGAAGAGTTTTAGGTTTCATGAATGTATGTCTTCCATTTGATTACACTTCACACAGTTTTGCAGTATTGCTGGAGTTAAATGCAGTTTTAGCTCTGTAACAGAACACTTTTTTCCAGTCAGCTACATATCTGATTATGTCCCTTGAAAGTAAGGGTTACTGTTTTAATGTATTTTGGTATGTTTTGTTCTATTCAGTATAAGAGGAAGGATGAGGTTTTTCCTTTTGTATGAACAAGCTTTCTAGCTTCTCAGTCATTCTCTCTGCAGTGTAATTTCTTTCATATGATGCCAGTAGGAACAACACAGAGTATGCATGCTTATTTACAATTTTCTTATCAGTATTTCTTACTATTTTTAATTGCCGCAGATCTTCAAGAGTTTACACACTGAGGTCCAACTTGGGCATTAATAGGACTACTCCCATTCCGAATAAAACAAGGAGATCGAGTGGGTTATGTGAGTATAAGCAGATGAAACCAACAGTATTTCTGATGTTTGCCACGAGATGTGTTTTACACTACCACAGCATTTAATCATGACAGTGATAACTGAGAAGCATGGGTGTAGGTGTGGCTGTTTGTATAGAAGCAATTTATAAGATGATCAGAGGAGAGACAAAATGTCCAATATATTTTTAGCCTGTGCTTTCTAAGCAGATGGTGAAATAAAGGCTAGATTGCTTTGGAGTAAGAAACAATATAAACATGACTATGCTAACATACTGCTGTCATCGTAATAATTCTAAATCATCACTTTGCATGCAACTAAAACATCACCCTGAGTTCTGAATGCACAAATCATAAATATTTTAAAAGAATATTTGTTGCAGATGCCCTATGTCTCAATGGTCTCTTTCAAGTAGTTACTGTACTAAAAAGAAAACATGACTGTTAAGTGTGTCAATAAGAACACTTTTTGGTTTACTATTTGTGTCTTTTCAGAAGCGTGACCTACAATTAAAACAAGGTGGAACATAGAACTGGGTCCTTGGTAGCATTTCCCATAGAATCAAGTTTGACAAGATCTCTTCTATTATGGCTACTCTTTCAAACCCCTGCATTTCTGATGCAAGAAACCTTAGTGACTCCACTTGTTCCAGTTTTATTCATGTTCCACCAATGTTTGGGAATTGTTCAGGTTTGAAAATTCTTATTTAAAATGACTTTTGAAAAGTATGAAATTAGTGTAGAAATGCACAGAAAATGGAGCTGATATTCACCTTGTGTATTCATGGTTTTTGTCTGACACAATATACAGCATTCCAGCAAGTAGCCATGGTAGCACCAACATGGTGGAAAGCTTCCCACTGTTTTCAAATTCTTATAAGGAAATATTACATCCATAATTCCTGTTGCCAGCTGTACAAATTGTATTTATGATTATTATTTCTGATCAAGTCAATAACTTCTCGTTGCTCTTGGAGATGGTATTTCAGATAATGCATTATATGTTTTGCCTCCAAAACTTGGGAATACTTACAATGTTTTCTACAAAGTAAAAATCTTTCACTCAGTAACTTTTGTTAAAAGCTGAAAAATCAGAAAACTGTACTTAAGTCTTCTCCAATTATTATTATAATAAAAAATAGTAATAATTCTATCTTTTCTCAGTCTCTAGAACTGAGAAGATTTGTTTTTCTGCAAACATTTCTGTCCCCACATTTTTGGGGTACAAATATGTAATAAAGACTAGCACCCTTTTGCTCTGTGTTACACAGGTAAAATAACATGATAAATAAGAATATTCCAAAATTTCCAGAGACAACACACTCAGTAATTAATTTTATAATTTTGAATGTGATGTAGTTTAAATGCAGCTTCAGCAATATCAGGAATTTTAAAGGGTGGAAATAACTGAGGGGAATGCCAGGAAAAATATCTTCTCATTTTTGAATGATGATTTTTAAGCCATCAAGTCAGTGTGATTTGATGGCCTATGATACACCTTGGAATGGAAATCCAGAGGATTATGGCCCAAAGGGCACTAGTAGTTCATACCATGGCCTAGGCTGTGAAAGTGAACCTTCGACTGCCTGTACTTAATTTTCTTGGGGTATTTATTTTAACTGGATACTGACTGCTGGAACAGGTCATTAAACAGATAAATGTTTATTTTACAAGTAATTCCTACAATGACTCTTCTGAAAATTACACTGGAGTGATGATAGAACCCAAATTTTTGTAAACAGCGAATGAATGGGAACCAAAAATAAACACAGTGTGGCTAAACCATGTGATGTTTCTTGGGTCCATGCAGTATGGTTCTTGCCAGGTTGTATATCCATGTTGCAGGTTTGGAAATGAGAACTTCAGCTAAACAGTAAAGCATGATTTTGGTACTGCCTTAGAGTACAATTGAAGCATTTCAGGTGTTACCAAGGACACACCTAACCAAGTCCATTCATAGTCACGTCTGCTTGTTCAGCAGCATCCTCTGTCCTTGGATTTTAATTATTTTTGTTTTTACCTCTATTGAATTCACGCCTTTAATCACTCTGTCTGTCATTTGCTATCATTCTTACCAATGCTGTATTTGTTAAGTTGAAGATATAGGGAAGGTACAGCAGTCAAGGTCCCATCAGCCCTGTTCTAAATTCCTGGAGGTCTCTAAACCAAGCTTCAGAACTACAACAGGCTGTTCTTGAATTTCCTTCTGACCTCCTGACTGCCAACTCCTTATTTTATATCTCTGCACTTGCTCTTCATCAGGGGTTTCAGCAGCTCCTTCACCTCTCATGTCTTTCTGTAGCTTACCTGGCCCTTCCTTAATCCCAAGACACACTTCCTTTTTAAATGAATCTTCCTTTTTCTTCATCTCTTTAGTCTTTAAAATGTTACTGGTATTCTGTCTGAAGATGGTCTACAGAAAAAGAAGAGAAAATTACGCAGGATAAATGAGAAAACCTTAGCTTTCCTTGCTTTTCTTAGTCCAAAGTCTTCATAAGGTTGTTTGAGGGTATTTAAGGAGTATTTTGGCCCATGCTATTCCCAAAACACTTTTCAGGATTTTTCAAGTCAGACAGTTACATGCATGGCAGAAGAAGAAAATATTTCATTATGGGTTTGCAGCAGTAAAAACCAGGGATTTATTTTGTCAGCTATAATTAAACTTACAAACATTTCATAGCCTGCCTACCAAGGTCAAGTCTGACAATAACATGCACTTGTCAGACTCATAACCTTAAAACAGTGATAAAAATCTATTTTTTTTCTTCTGTGCTTTTTGAGAAACCAACAAAAGGAAAAGGCAAAGACAGGATTTTAAGGGATTCTCTCTCCATTGAAAGGAAATGAAAGATCATAACTTTCCTATTGTTGCTTAATACGGCATGGCAAATTATAATAATAATAACAATGAAGGATTAGTTGGAAATGATGAAGAAATAAGAGACAAAGCCAGAATTAAGATTTTTCCCATGGAACCCCTAATCTTCTTTTGATGTGGATGCAGAGCTATTGAATGCATTATAATGCAATTTTTAAAAGTCCTGTTGAGTATTAATCAAGCACATAATAAATTGATTAACAATTGACAAAGTTACCATCTCCAGGAATGTGTGGATACGTCACCTGATCAAAGACCTTTATTTATGCAAGGACTCAGTGTGGTATAATGTGAATTCAGTCAGGCTCAACATTTTCGCCAAAAATTTGAAAGCAGCCATAAAATCATAGTTCAAAAATCTTTCCAGAATTTTTGTAAGTTTAGGCAAATAGCATATAAAAACAATTGCCTGATCATGAAGATCTATTAAGAATGCCTTTTCTCATAAAGCTAAATGCTGTACTAGTCATCTGGAAGCATTTATTGATTTTCTGAGTTTCATCTAGGTCTCTCATCCTCTCTCTGCTTGCCTCCATGTAAAAACCCAAGAATTCTGTAGGTTTTTTATGTTTTAGCACCTTTAAATGTTACTTAGGCATTTGAATTGGAGTCTGTATCCATTTTTCCAGAGCAGAGGGCTGAAGAAGACAGTTTCTTCTGAGCACCAAAGAACGTTGCTCCTTTTTCTTTGCCCAAATAAGCTGAGAGGAGCCTCATATTCCTGACTTTTGGCAATGGTGAATGCTGGTTCTGGTAGGACATGACTGCAAGGCCCGGTAAGAAACCTTATTGTAACTACTGGGTTTATGTGAATGGAGATTCTTCAGTGGCTTACGATTTCTCAAATATCCATGTGTTTTTACAGAAACAAGCAGATCTCTCTTGAATAACATCTAGCAATCTCCTTTGCAGTCCCTTTACAGTTCCAGGGCTTTTTCACAGAAGAGCTGCCTGTTTTTTTAGCAAGGGCAAAACATATCCTTTCTTGTCTCATTCAATGTTTCATGACTGAAATTTTGCCAAAATATTTATCATAGATATGGGAAATTTCTGCCCCCAGGGATGAAGTTTTGCAAGTGTGCAAGGACCTAAAAACAATATTTTATTAGAAAAGGAAGTCTCAGACAGTCATAGTCTCATAAGAGATTAGCAGAAACAACTTCCTGAAGTCCTCCTTGAGCCAGTAATGATCAGGATGTTAGACAGACAAAATCACCATTTACAACTTGCAATACAGTCCTTTTTCCTTTCTTTGTCTTAGTGAAAGAGTATTTCCATTTGCAATATACTGTCTCATGTTCAATTTTTGAACCTTTTCCTTTTCTCATCCTAGTTAGCCTTGGACAGTGTGTGAAACCATCAGTGCTCAGGCACCCTCAGAACACAGTGGTGCTCTTGCCAGCCAGGCATTACAGGTGTCTGGCCATGCCAGACATCCCCTTACTCTACATTCTAGTTCCCTGCTTAATTCTGAATCAGGTTTAAGGTCTGTGTGTTCTCATTCAAAGCCTTCCCAAGCCTTAGACAAAGAAGCTTAGGAGCAAAACCCAAATCCATCTGCGCACCTGTTGTGTAAAGAAAGAGGCAAGGGCTTACCTGTCAGTCTGACGGGTTCCTCTGGTTCCTGAGGACCTCTATCCACATTCCACCTCCCACTCTGATTCCATGAGCCATTACTCTGACCTTGTGTTTTCCATCATAAAGGCATAGCAACATGCATGCTAAACAAACAAACAAACAAATGAAAACCACTTTGCCAATGCCAGACCCTCTCCTCCTTCTTCCCCTGGGGAAAGAGAAGAAAACAAACAATATGTGACAGATGTTAGTCATGGTGCTTAGTGCAAGAGTAAAGACACTCAGATGACATGGAAATGACCATGACAAAAAATAAATAAAATCACAGAATAACTGAGCTTGTGGGAGATCTCAAATCTTTTGAATCTGTTGGAATCCCCTTTAAAAGGTCTCCTTAAATGCTGAATTTTATTATGCTAAAAGAAGTCTGAGATCCCCACATGAAAAAAAAAAAAGTGGGGGAAGTGAGACATAATATAATAAGTTTATCATAAATAAACTAAAAGAAGGAAAAACTAACACTTTGGAGAAAAGCACCATTTAAAGGAAGCACAGTAATTTGAATGCCAGGAATCATAAATCCTAGGTTGTGGATGACAATGAGTTAAATATGTTAGGGACAAATGTCAGGGACCGCTGTAAGGTTTACTTATCTAATACTTCAAACAAACTGTGTGTTGGCTTTCTAAAATGCTTTATTAGTGCTCTGATTCATCTGTGGAGATGCCTTGAAGAGACTGGTGAAATTACATCCTCAAAGCGTCAGCTCAGCCTTAATGTGTCGGCAGCTGAATTGCGAGTTCTCATTCGCAAATTGCAGGGAGGCATTTTGAGGCAAGCCAAAATTGGTGATAGGGTTTTCTCTAAGAGACCTCATGGTAAATTAAGATGGCTCAGCTGCTGCTTTGTGAAGGGCCAGAAAGCAATGGGCTGCTTCATGCTGTGCTCACCTCAAACCATGGTCAGAGACTCAGGCTCTCAGGAGTGCTGTTAGCACCTGATCTGAGTTTACTTAGAGCCAACCAGTGACTACCAGTGATGGTGTGCAAGGGGGGCCTGGGTAAGGACAATGCTGTAATGAATTAACTTCTTGGTCTTTGAGAGCACTGAAGCAGGCTGGAACAGAGTTGGAATAACTAGTGGACTCAGGTCAGCAGCTAGCTGAAGCCATGTAAATCTGATTGTCTTTCAGGATCACCTAGGTTAGTGATGAAACTGATGGAACATGTGGTCTGTGCTTAAAACTTTGCTTCTTGGGAATACTGTTCTGATGGCAAATAATGCAGAGAGCTCTGCCTATCCTGGGAATTGGTTTAACTAACCCTTTTGCCAGTGTAAACCACATCTCTGCTGGAAACAGTGTGGGAGAAATAGCATACTCTGTCTTCAACCAAAGTCGGGACAGCAAACCAATGTCAGTGATGGCTTGCTGTTATTTCTTGAATGATTTTGTTATTTTGTTTGTTTTCTTAATTATTCTAATTGGAAACACTCTGTTTTGAGAGGTTTAATTGATCAATTAATCACTTGCTGCTGTAGACACCAAAAAATCTGGTCATATGGTAGAGAGAGATATGTCAGTGTTACTCAAGGCTGGTTGATTTAATGCACTGCTTTAATGCACTGATATAAAATCATGGAACAGTTTGGGCTGCAAGAGATATTGTAATTGTCATCTGGTCCAACAACCCTGCAGTCAGCTGGGACATCAACAACCAGGTTACTCAGAGCCCTGTCCACTCTGATCTTGGATGTTTCCAAGGAAGGGGCATTCACAGCTTCTTTGGGCAACCTGTTTCTGTTCCTCACTACCCTCACAGTGAAGAATTTCTTCCTCTAATATCTAATCTAAAAGGAAGATCATATTAGTAGGTGGTGGAGCTGGGCTGCTGTGTTGAACTCAGCTTGGGATGGAAGATGATGCCTTGCAGGTCAGAAAAGGGATACTACAGTAATTTTTATATTCAGTTTGGACAAGGGGATATGGTAGGGCAGGCCAGAAAGACTGGCTTGATTTGTCCCTGGTGGATCCTGGTTAGCAGGAGAAGAGAAGCTGGTGTGCCAGTCAGGGTGCGAGGCTGAGGTTGCAGGTAGGACTCTGGGGCTCTGCTGCTGCAGTACAGCTTCTCCAAGGAGGAAGGTGAGCTGTGGTTAGCACAGGAATGCCTGGTCTGTGACCAGCTCATGAGTGAGATTTCAACCCTGTTTCTTGCCATTGCTGAATGGGCAACATAGGAAGGGTTTTGGCATGGAGTGTGACTGTTTGCTCTGCCTCGGGTTTGTGGTGATTCGGTGACAGTCTGTCTGTGACACCATGTCAGAGAAGGCAGGAGCTGGGCAGCCCTCAAGGTCTGTTTTTCATAATAAAAAGGCAGGGGGTATTAGAAATATCTTCCATGCCATGAAGTCAGGCTGTAGAAAGATGATTGTGTGTCTCAAGAGGGTGACAGTGCTGCAGGGCCAGTGACTCCTTCTGAGAAATGTCATCTGCTCTTCAGATCTGAAACACAGTGGTTGCTGGTTAATGATCTCTAGCCTGTACTAACCATATGGATGGTTAAATTTTAAAAAGGTGGGAAACTTGATAACACAAGTACAGTAATGGGGATGAGATTTTTATCTGTTGTATTTTACACATTTCCATATTCTTTCAATATGGGAATGTCACATCTTGTAGATTAATTGCTCTCCTATTTTGACAGCTCCAAGCTTTGTGTAGTCTTAATGTCTATGGTTTCAAAATTGATTTATTTTCTGAGAGCCCTGACCTCTCATATCCAAAAGAACACACATTCCAGCTTTTTAAGAGGCACCAAACTTTCCATTCCAGCAAAAGCTTGTCCCTTCTCTTGAGAAAACTTGAATTAACTTCTGGAGCTTGGCATATTCTAGGGTGACCGAGAGTGCAGGCTGACGTCCGAATCTTGCAAATGGGTTGTATAGCTTCAGTATTTTAGGCTTTCAGCTGCTGTGTTCAATAGGGAAATATCAGGTGGTCTCTGGGTCAGCACTCATGTTTTTCAATGAGCATCGTTTTCACAGCAACTGATAAAGATCTGGTTAGTCAAAAAATCTCGGGAACCCTTGTGAAGACCCACGCAAAGGATTTTAACTCTATATTAGCATGTGCTTTAACAACAGCAAATGACCAAAAAAAAAAAACCAAAATGTTTTTGAAGTGCTTCATTTTGGTATCACAGCATGTATGCTAAAAATCTGTATAATGTTAGTAAAATTCAAAGTCCTAAAACACTGTTCCAATTACATTTTTTGGCTAACAAGTGTGAGCATATGTATGTATGACTGTCTGTTTCCTTGTTGGTTCAGAGTATGCCCTGCCAAATACTGAATTGTTTAGTTAAGCCCTAATGTTCCAATAATTGTTCTTTACTTCTTAATGCTGAACCCTGTGGTTAGGAGTTGCAACATCATAATAGACAGTAATTTGTTTCCCTTAATTCCCTGGGAATGGATTTCCGTGCTAGAAGGGGAAAATAGTTATGGAAGAGATATCTCTGTGAAGGAAAGAGAAGAATGAAAATATGTGAATTATGTCTGAAATGGTTAACTAGTTGCCTGTAATGGTATATTTTGGCACAAATCTATGTCTCTGGAAATCAGCTTTATTGGTACATCTCTAAGACTGGGAAGTGGGTTCTAAGTTCCCCATCCCTTGAACTGTGTCTGTAATAGAAGAGAATGCTTTCTGTGTTTTCCATCCCTTTATGAAAGCATGTGTGCCAGGAATTTAGACAGATAAAACTACTGGGCTGGAAACCTGTGGATTTTCATGCACAGGAAAGGGAATAACTCAGTCAGGTGCATCCATAGTGGTACCTTTCCATTCAGCTATGTATGCATTCTGTCTGGTCTTCATGATTTAGTCAATTTCCTTTCCTATGGCTTTGATCAAGAGCATTGAAGTGAGCAGTGGTGATGTAAAACATTACATCAGAGAGTCATGTGGTGTTGTAAATATAGAGTTTGGTGCAATAGGGTTAATGTTGGCCAGAAGAGAACTGGGCAATACCCTGAAAGAACAAATCTAGGGCGAAATTCTTTCTTTTCCAAAGTAGACAAATATTATCAGAAACAGCAAGCTCTTTTTCTCTCCAGTATGAGAAAGGAAGGAAATTCTGATCTGTGGACAAACTTACTTGTGTCACCTGCTTCAGCTTAGATTCTTCAACATTTCCAGCTGAATTCATTGGCAGAACACAAAAGGTGGTCCCACACGAGCAGTGACTATCCCACCAGTAGAAAATGTCCTTAAAAGACATTATCAACAGCGTGGTCTTTTTCTGTCATAAACTTTTTCTCCTGTACTCATTTGGAGAAGGAGAAGAAGGCACAGAACATGGAGAGCCTTTTAACCATGATCCCATTAGGCTGAAGCTGCAAAAGTTTGGGAAGTATGTTTTTTAGCCTATTATTACCTGCACTGTGAGCTTCCAAAAAACCTAGCTTCCTCACTCCTCACAGTTTGGCACATCTGGCAGGACCTACTTGGGAGCACAAGAGGAGAGATTAGGGAGTTGGGTGCATGGGGCATAGGGACTACTCTCGGTACACAAATTGTAACCCATGTTGCTCACTTTCGTGGTTAGAAAATCATGGGTGCTTCCAGCAGCCTAGGCTGGAAAGGAAATAATTCAGGTGAGCTACAAGGATTTGTCGCAGACAATACTTGTAAACTTCTATTTGGACACAATGTACTTTTAGCATTTCACCCAAAGTCATAGTCAAGATGATAATTGCTTTCAAAAGTTTTTTAAATTTAAAACTTTCTGCTAAATTCAGTTCTTTACAGGGTCCTCTGGAGTTTAGGTTAAAAAAGAAAACTTAAGACAGTTAATAATCTTAATTATAACAAAGTATTTTATTTAGACTCTTTAACGTGTTTAGCTTCTATATTAGAATGTTATAAAAAGAGAACACAATTACCAGAAAACAACAAATATTCAAGCGCTTTCAGCTTCCAACACTGATTTCGTGATAAAACCCCAGTGATTCTAAAGGCAGCTCTTGCTCTTTGCTTGGTGTACAGCTGCAACCTGGGTGGTTACTTAATGGTCAGCTCTGCAGATCTGAGTCAGTAGAATATGTTTGGAAGAGTTCCTGAAAGATCTTGCTACATTGCATGCCTTCAAAGGCCAGTGAGAGATGATGCAATGTCTTCAACAGATCACACAGTAGTGAGGTGATTAAATCAGCATGGCAAGTTTCACAGCAGTCTGAGCTGATAGCAGTGCATCTTGCAACGCTAGAATCCAGTGAGGATAAACTGTTTAAGTCATACTACTAAGTGTTACAGATGGGAGTTCCCAAGGATTGCTGTTTCTCTCTTGCTCATTTGCTCTCTAGATCAGAGTTTAACTTTTACTTAATGGATGAATTATAAAGTGTGCTGCTAACTGCCAAATAAGTAATGGACTCTGCTATTCTGAAGGCTGGCCCTGAAGATAACACATCCCATTACAATGGGATTAAAATCCCATTACAGTGGGATTTTAAACAGAGGACTGACAGCAAGATTTTTTTGCTACAAGTTTGCTACTGCACATTCTCTGGTTTCTGTTGGTGCACAAAATAATGGATCAAGCATCTGTCCAATCAGTTTGCTAATTGCAAACTTAAAAAAAAGTATATATTATTTTATTTTCCTGGGAGAGTTGTGGGAGTTCTTTTTGTTTGTTTGCTCGTTTGTTTGTTAAGGGGGTTTATGTGTTTGGTTGGTTTTTTCTAATACAGCACTTTCCTAAAGAGATTAATAAGCAGCATACTTCATTTGTCAGTGTTAACTGTGGCTAGAGAAGCTTCCTATTGAGTGACATGGCCCTGTCATGGATAACACATATGGTAGTTCACAGTGGAATAGTTTATGTAGTTAATAATCAGATGAGTACAATCTAACTAGGAATGGGGTAGGGTGGGAGCAGCAAAGCACCTATTTCAAGGGTAATTTATGTGCTTGAAATCAAGAAGTTGGGCAGGAACCCTCTACTCTGTCCACCACTGGTATTCGCAGTAAGTTTGATATGGCTCTTTTTGGTTTGTAAAAGCAAAAGTCAAAATGGTTGACTGTCATGTAGTCTGACCTCCGGCATAAACTCTATGGAGAACAACATTCCTCAATGTCTGTTTAAGTAAAGCTTTCTTAAATTAAAAAAAATAAATCCACTCCTGTCTTTGTTTTGATAGGTTTAAGCTTTAAAACAACAATAATAAAAACACCTTGTTGTTAATTATTTTAAGCAGAAACGCTTTATCTTCTGCATGTTAGGACACAAAGACAGCAAGAACTCTCTTAGGAAAGCCTGGGAAAGTTGGGCTGGCAATATGCCCTGATGCTCAAGTAATAACAGGATTTGCTGGACTAGCGGGGTGTGGAGCAAAGTCCAGAAAGAAATAACAAGAATACTTCTTATGGGGAAACTGGTTGTCCCAATGACTGAATGCCACCATGCTTGCTTGGCTGGTGCTGGGTTCAGACCTCATTTGCCACATGTCCGAAATAATTTCCCCTTCAAATATCTCTTGTGTGAAACATCCAATACTCGTTGTCTTGTCAAGGGCAGTTTTGTTCTATTAAACATTTTGGGATCTTACTGTTCTTCTTGGAGGTCTATGAGATAATTAAAAGTAAATAAATAAAAGACCCTAGTCCTAAATCAATGCCATCTAAAGAAACATTCAGAGAAACCTCACTAGTATTTCAGGCTGTTGGTTTGCTTCTGTTTTCATGATACCCCATTACATTTCAGATGATATTTGCCTACATTTCATACAGATTACATACAGATGACATTTGTCTTTGGCTGCTTCTAAAGTTGAAGTGCCTTCATAGCTTTTCCCTCTTCTTCCCATGTACTGTACCATGAAAGTTCATACCAAGGTTTTTTTTTCTCATTATGTCCAGATTGGTATATGTTCCTAGTTTGAGCTTAATTTCTACTTCTCAAGTGGGAAGCTTCAAAAGACTCTGTTCTATGTGCTAGTGTCAAAGATTTTATGCTGAACCTACTCGCCTTGTTGAGTCTAAGCTGAGGGAATCATCCCTCTTACTGTGTAAGAACAGGGTTGAGAGTGATCATAGTTGCCCCTTTCAGTTTTTTTTCTTTAAAGCTGAAGAACTATTTTCTGCTTAAAATTCAGTGAAAGCCAGACTGGAACCTGATTTCTCAATATTTATGCTTCCCACAAATGTAACTTTTAGTCATTAGTCTTCTCCTATGCTTCACATAAGGATGCTGAAATTCGTTAGGTTGAAGTTAAAGTGAGATGCTTCCTCTAAAGGAAATGTTACCATTACCTTTGTGTAAGATTTAACCCTTATGCTGCAGAGGGCTGAGTGGCTTTCCATTAAATCATAAAATGAGAAATTGCCAGAAAAATAGTTATTACTGAATGGATATGTTAATCAGTTCCTCCACTCAGTGTGTGGGTGTAAGAGTTCACATGAGCAGAGGATGGGAGCTCATAGTGTGGATAGACTGCATGAAGGCCTGCTGGTAAAGTTGCAAGGGCAAAGGACCTGGCCAGTACTATCACTCTGTGAACTAAATCTTTAACCTCTGATGTCAGTGGAAGAGCTTTTTCTCACTTACTGTTTGAAGGCCTAGTGCCAATCTCCTAAAACCTTTTTACCATAGCTGGTTGTGTGACTGGAGTGGGAAGAGAAACAGGCTTGGAAAAAGCCAGCCTTCCACTGCCAGAATTTGCAGTTTATCTGCTGTAAAATGACTTTTTCCTTAAAAACGTTCTGTATGAGTAAACATGCACAAACTGCTTTGAATTCCTTGCCCTTTTTGAACTCCCTTGGGTTTGTGCAATTGACCTTCTTCCTTCCATCTTTGTGGTTACATCCTTCTGCAGTCATCATCAACCTCTGCATCTTCATCATATCAGCCATCACACTGCTGACAGGGTTTTCGTTGCAGAATAAAGACATGCTTCTCCCTAGGCGTATCAGCATGAAAATCATCCACTTTCCTATGACCTTGTCAAACATTCTCATTCAGCCTTTATTTTTTCTGACATCTGCAAACTGCAATGACTCTAATTGACTCCAAAGACTTGACACCAGACAAAATAAACCACACCATATCTCTGCTTTGGTGGTGGGTGGGAAGGCCACACTTTGATCTCTGTTATATCAGTGTAAATAATGCTGGTCCTTGTTTACAGTGAATGGTATTTTTCCTGGTATGCTCATGAGCAGAACCTGTCAGTGGGGACAGAAATGTCAAGGAAGTGGCATTTGACAGGAGATGTGCCTGACACCTCTTGTCAAATGCCGTGCTGAGTGCAAGGCTTGGGTTTATCTAAAGCTGAGTAAGGTGAAAGATTTGCTCAAATCTGTGTCTGCTTGTTGATGGGTGGCTGGCACTGAGTGTGCCACAGCTGCAGGTACATTCTGGGTGCTGGCTGGCTGTAACAGACATTGCTGCAGGAGCAGAGAGCAGGGCAGCACACAGCAGGGTTTTGTTTCTTCAGGCTCTGCAGAAGTGAGCCTTCAAGAAGCCTTCTAGAAATAAGCATCTGAGATGTGATTAACAGAACTGCCGAGCTGAGATCTGTGCTACGGAGACTGTAGTGATAAAATAGGGAGTCTAGGCTTCTCATTTAGGGCAGCTAATGCTGAAGAAGAGGAGTGGAAGAACACCTCAGAACAGACCTAGTAATTTAATTGCACTCTAATCAGTAAAGTTAAGTATACTAAATATTTAATAAGTACGGGTTTTTTGGCAGTCAATACTCTACCATTTGCTGCATTTTAAATTTGAGAAACAAATGCTTACATGTATGCTTACTCTGCATAGTTTTAAATGTGATATATATGCACAAAAATGTCACTTACCAACCCGTTGATGTCTGGTGTCATATAAGGGATCTCAGCCTTGAGGCATAATCATAAGTGGTGTCCCTACTCATGAAGAGATCATTGCCATGAGGCCAGGTCAACAGGCCCTCAGGTGCAGGAATTTATGGCATAAATTTCTTGGTTTTTAGTCAGATTTTCTACTGCGTTAATGCTGTTTCATCCACTCATCAGTCCAGTCTCCAACAAAACAATTTTTTTTTTAATTTAGTTTGGTGCTGCATTGTTGGTGATAACCTCACACAATAGGATTGATTTTGATCTAGCTTATTTGTTAAGCATCAGCCTGGACCTAAGTGCAGTTAGTCCAAAAAGGAGTGCATCCAGCAGGGCTAATGAAAAAAAATAGTGGAGATGGTGAAGCCAATTCACCTTTCTCATGCTAGTTCTCACAGTTCAAGAATAGCCTTCAGATACAGCAGCAAGCTCACAACAAAGAAATGCACTTTGTATCACATGTCAGTACATTGCAGGGCTTCACAAGGATATTTTGAAAGCAAAAAAAGTCAGTCTGCAAAAGCAATTAGTCGCATTAAATGTTGCTTCCTTCCATAAAGTCATAGAAACAGATTTCTCTTGGCCATAAATTTCTGGAAAACTGGAGAAAATGGAGAGGAGTGCTTGTTCTTTTCCTTTTTTCTTCAAGTGCTTACTCCTACCCACTCTTCCACCAGATGAAATGAAACATCTCTGCCCTCTTTCATAGTTTCATAATATGGAAGTTCCCAAGCCTAGTTCTCCAAAGACAAGTAACTGATGATGATGAACTAGCAAAGTGATAAATATTGGAGAATGAAAAGTGTGCCCTTGAGCTAAGAATTTTGTTTGCGCTTTCTGCAGCTAAAAGCTCTGACCACTAGACAGCCTGTCCTGCAGTTCTCCTCTCCATGCACTTAGATTACGTGAAGTAAATCCTCATCTCTTTCCTGACATATTACATGATCTGTGCCTTGGATCAGAAAAACTTTTTAAGATATTATCTCTTCTGATTCCTCATTCGTGTAGGGATCTGGTAGGAATTTTGTTCCTAGGTGCTGTTTGAGGATCTGGACTGAAGACAGTAATAGATCCTCAGCCGTGTTCAGCCTTACCAGTGCCCAAAAGCCTGGTTCAGTATATGCTAAGCCCTGCAAGAAACGTTTTTGTTGAGTTTTGTGAGCTCCCTGTCAGGTTCTGTGTTCATGGATATACTGGTAGGCAATAGCAATGAGATAATGTTACTTGGTTTCTAATCTTGGAAGTTTATTATGCATCAGATTTTTTTTCCTTTCTTTGTTCACGATTCTCACCCATAATTTTTTCCTCAGTGGTGTATCTAACTATTAAATAAATCAAGGATATTGGCTTTTTTTGTTCTAGTAATGTCACTCCCTCAAGTTGTAGAGAGCATTGCAAAGATAGGGCAAAAGGAGGTGTACAGCAAAAATAAGGATCCTGCTTTTAGCATCATATGTAAAAGGGTAGAACACGTAAATCAATACCAAGTATTGAAGAAAAGCTTTTAAGTGTGTAGCTACAGGGTGTTAAACACTTGTTATAATTGCTTCAGTTAAAGATAGATCATAAAATATTACTTCTGTATATCAATCAGGATGTCTTTTCCCACCTTTTAGATGCCTGAATGCAGTTTAGAAAACATCTGCGTTTTTCCTTCTCTCTGTTGCACGGGTTTATCTTTAGTAGTGCATCCAGTTGCTGGAAAAGTTATTGTTTTTCCTCATATCAGAGATTAGTAATGTAGTCTGAGAGATCAGAGGGATCAGATGAGCACATTAAATAAAAATCTTGTTCTCATTCTGATATCCTGCTAAGTAGAAAATAGATGAGTGAAAGAGAGCATCAGAGAAATTAAAAATCACTTAAAAGCACATTTCTCTTAACTAGGAGAGTTTTCTCAGATTCCTTGGAGATATTGGCTGCTCTCTCTGGCTCTGATTCAGAAAAGCATTCCTGCTGAAGTGCTTGAGGACACACTTATCTCCTCTTGAATCTGATGGTGCTGGAGTCTGGGGAGGTCTCTGTCTGCACTTGCAATGGAGGGTAGAGCACGGGACTGCCCAAAAATGTTCTGCCTGCTGGATCTCTGCACGTTTTGTTAAACACGGGAGAAAAGCTTTGTGCAAGCAGACCCACAGAGCTCTAATTGCCCACACCACTTATCTTTCACTGCTACATTCCTTAAGCGTGTTACTAACGTGCATTCTCAAGTGAAGATGCAAAGCTGGAATGATTCAGCTTTGATCAGAATGATTAGAATGATTAATCTGAAGGATGACCTTTGTCAGGAATATTGTTCCCTAAATCAAGCAACCTGGTGATTTTTGGTGCCAAATAGATAAATTCTAGAGGAGGTACTATGACAGTGATTTCCCTTCCAGTATGATTGTACTTTGTAAACCTCCTCAGCCACATCCAGGTTCACACCAGGTTCAAGTGTCATCAGTGTAGTTTGCATATGGTCAGCAGGAGGACATTGCTCGTCATCTGTCCCTCTCAGAGTAATGCTCTCACTGACTGTTTCAAATCAATATTCACAGCAGTCCACTTCACAAGGAAGACAGTCATACTAATAGCGCTGTGCAGATCATCGGTTTCTTTGGCATGTCTGCTGAGTTAAAATATCAACAGGAAAGTTGTCTATGTTTCTGTTACACTCCCAACTGATACTTGTAGATCTAAACAAACAGGTTTGGGCAGAACAGGCTATAACATTTTGTTTTGAATAGCTGTCAGTATTTTCTAAAGCAATAGGTGGAATTCATAAAACTGCTCCTCTGGTTTTGTGCTCCTGACCCACATTTCAAAAATTTTCAGCCTGTCTCAACAGACATCTAAGGATTCTGTTTTAACTTTCCAGATTTGTTTTAAAAGTGACACACACTATAACACAACTCTCTAGAAAAGAAAAATATTTCCAAAATGAAAGCAGTAAATCATTAAATTTTGTTTCTGTGCTTCTAATTTTTCAGTTTCTTCAAGCCTCCTACTTAATAATGTAAACCCTTCAATCTCATCTGTGTGAAGTGAGTAAATAGGACGTTCGTTTCATATCCTCTGGAAGGTCATTTTGGCATAATGGAGCATTTCACACAGCATGCTTTCCATTTTTCTTCGTTTAGCTGAACTTGCTGACTACATGTGAGCAGTTGACAGGATTTAAGTGGGAAATCCTTAATTGCTGGCTTGAAACTCCCAGCATATTGTTAGAATCAAACACCAAATGGAAACTTCTAAAATACTATGTTAAAAATAAGAGTGTTCCAGATGGTTTTATAAATAATAGGCAAATTTTTTTGCTCAACTTGTATTTCTCAGCAAGTCTTACACCGGCTCTCATACTTCAGATAGATATGTTGTACTATTTATTGAGTAGCAGTGTCCCATACAAACCTCAGTTGCTATTGCCAGTTTCAAGGCAAACCAATACTAGACTTGAGTAAATGAGGTAGCATTTAATTTTGTGTATTGAGGGAGAACAAGAAAAAAATGATTGCAAGATAAAGCAGATATCAGTTCCGCAAAGAACATCAGCAAAGAAGCAGTAAAATTTCTTCTGAAAATAAAAGCTAAAGCAGTAAAATCTAGCAAAGGCTTGGCAAAAATAATAGCTATAATGACTTTTTTTAAGAAGTCAGAAACTCCATCCCTGTGTTCCACTGTGGGGAGTAAGACTAATGCTGGAACAGAAACTGGAATAGCTGCAGGAATAATTTTGCATCTTCTTTACCTCCACTTCTACAAGGTATTAGTAGGGAAACTTGTTAGTCAAAGGATTACCAAGCATAAATAGTAAAATTATTATAAACCCAGAAACTTTGAAATTGAAAAATTACTAAAAAGGAATCTTGCAAAGAGAATTCACTTTGTCATTTTATGCAGTATATTGCCCCTAAAAATTCTAAGAACAATGTTTTCGATGATTTATCATCTCCATCATGCAGTAGTCAGCACGGATTTCCATACAAGATACTCCTGAAACAGATCAAGCACAGAGCCACCTGGTAAAGGGCTTGAACAGCACAGCTTCTACTTCTCCGAAATACAGTTTAGCAGTACTCAGGCATGAACTGCCTGCTCAAAACTGTACAATAAACTGTGCTCAAGAACTGTGATCATTAACCAGAGAGCAAACAATGGAGGGAATGTGGTGCTCTGTGCTAGTCTGATGGGTTCAGAAATTAGAAGTATTTTAAGCAAGATAGAAAGGTCTATCCAATGAGATACTCTACAACTGGAGGAAAAAAGAAGAAATAATATTCATTCACTACACGATTGAAGTTATAATTTTTATTTAAAACAAGAATTTTGTGGAATTCTGAAGTACAGCTACTGTAAAGTTTTCTCTCTCCCATTAAAAGGAAAGTAAAAAAGAAGTTAAAAAAAAAGAAAAAAAAACAGTAAAGAGAAAAAAAAAAGTAAAACAAAGGTATTTCTGTGGGGAATAGAATTGTATAGAAAGAATTTATAAAAGCTGCCCAGAAAACTCTCTGGGATGCTACTCTCCTTTTCTTATTTTTTTGTGAACCTTAAAATAGCATAGAATTTCCAAAGAAGAGGAATGAAGAAAGTTAGAGTTGCATCAAGTTCTGGGACACGTTAACAGGCCAGCCAGGATAATTAGAGCCTACATGATAATAAGCAGAGTAACTGAGTCTTAGACAACAAATAAACAACGCTGTCATTCCACCAGTCAGTGCAGGGTTGTGGAGAAACGATACTGCAAAACAAATGCCATTTCTTCTGCCTTAGTGGAGGCTTTGATCAATAACAAAGATGTGACACAACTTCTGAAAAGTATCTGATACAGTAGGCTGCAACATTTACTTATGTTTTTTGTTTTTTAGTTTCTTTGTGCAGGTAGATTAAGAATTGGATTTTAATTGACCTTAACACTTGACTGTGACTCAATGAGGAGTCACAATTTCATTTTGTATTTTAACCCTGTGGTTTATTATTATCCTATCAGGGAAAGAAACATACTGCTACTGTTGCTACTGACAAAAGTGGCTGATGACATCAAGATTGCGGTAGAGGAAGAAGAAGATGGTGGATCATGTTGTAGGCTGATATATAAATGATAGAAATATAAAAGTTACTGAAGCTACCAAGGAAAATGTCTTCTGGTGACAGGAAGAGAAAAAAAAAAACAAGGAGAAGGAGGAAAAAGAGTGTGGGTCTACCTTTGGACAGTACCTAGCAAGCTACAAAGACCACAAATAATTTTATACACACCCCATAAATAAGTTCAGATATCTTTGGTGTTTGTTTGAGATTTTAAGGTTTCAGTGTTGCAATATCCAGAAAAAAGAATTCTCTCTAAATTAAATTTACAGATGTCTGGCAGTCAGTGGGTGTTTTTCCTAGACAAGACAAGATTACTGATCACTTCTCAGAAAAGACCCAAGGGAAAAATATGAAACTTAACTTCTGGGATACTCCTAAAAAAATTGAGAATTATGAATCATAAAAAAATGTGAAAAGATAACTTATGTCAAACACACTTTCAACTAAAATAAGTCTTGTGTAATGAAGAGTTCTAGCACGGATTTATTTTAGCCAATGGATGTCACTGTTGTTCCATTGCATGTCAGATACAGTAAATATCTGCCAGTACTGAGGAAGACCATCTGTGCTGAAACAAAACAGAGGTGAACAGAAGCTGCAGGTAGGTCATTTTTCTCGTAGGGATGAGGATATATTTTAAGATACGGCTTAGAATAATCTAAATCATCAACCGTAAAATTTATACCATTTCTTCAGGAAAGGTTTTGTACTATTATCCAAGCACTGACTGCATACAAAAGTTGTAAGACAAATGTCAAAGAACAGGATTGACAGGGGAGGAAAGAAGTCCTTCCATTACATCTCAGGGAAGTGTGTATTTTCTTAGAACTAAGAGAATGTTGACAGTCTTACATTGACAGGTTCACAGGAAAGAAAATCATGATAACCCAGCTGCTGATGAGTTTAGCCCTACCAAACAAATGTAATAGGGTGGTGAGGATAATGACGTTAGTAACTAATTATAGAATAGAGACGATCGGGTGCCATAAGATCAAGCAGTCAGTCTAAAGACAAAACCTAGAAGGAAATTGACTTTTTAATTTTGCTTTTATGAGGAGCATTCACTTTTTTTTTATGTTAAAACCTACTAGGGAGAGAAATCTGAAAACAGAAGAACATTTGAGGAGGAGGAAGAGAAAAAATATGGAGTTATAGGAGCTGAGGAAAGGGAAAATCAGAGCAAAGGCAAGTCATTCATTCTACCTGTCACTGTCAGTAATATCCTCACCAATAAATTGCAGTGGGGTAGAACTCCATCTGGGGTATAAGAGTATGAGTACGTGCAGTCCCTGTCCATGCACATTGCACCAGAAAACCTCAGTGTCCTTGTCTGTACTGCCTGTCAGCACAAGAAGAAAACTTCCCTCATTCCCTGAAGTGCTGGGACAATGCTGGCTGGCATAGGCCAAAATTGTGTCAAGAGCTCTGTTAACAATTACAGTAGTTGCGTGTCAGGGCCTGACTCTTTAACCCTGGCCAGGAATAGGTTCTTTGGATAAATGGATACATTAAGGCAAATGAGGTCAGCAGCCTATTAAAGTCATGCCAGGCCTGGCCCAGGATAGGCTTTGGTTGCGTCCGAAGCAGGACTTGAACTTGCGCTTGTACAAACTGCTGTGAACATACTTGGCCACTCTGCTCTTCAAATGCAGAGGCAAACACCAGGAAACTTAGGCACCTGGCTACTGCTGGAAAAACCTTCTGAAAAATTCTGGAGAAAAACTATGGTGTTACTGATAAATCCCGAAAGGAGCTGGGTTAATGACTGCATAACATGGTGTTTCTGCAGGGGTGTCCAAAGAGGATGCTGTTGTTTCCTAGATCCTGGCTGGACTCCGAATGATATGCCACAGGGTGCCATCCCAGATGGAGGTATCAGAGCAAATGCTGCACTTTTTCTCAGACAGGTGTGAGGAAACTTCCTTGGACTCTCCCTTTCCTTCCTCTTACTGATGACAGGCAAGACCCTGTGCATTAGTTCTCCTTCAGCACCGTGATGGCCATGTCCATGGGGACTTGCTGTGTGAAGCACTAGATGGGAGGATGGAATCCATACCTCCCTGAATTTAGGTTTCAGTGATGCACCATTTGCTTACAGCACTTGCCAACAGGGCCTTCCTTGCTTGCCCTGTGGTCCCAGGAGTAGTGGGCTAGGAAGAGATAGCAGTCTCCTGACTATGTACATCTAGCACAGAGAAAAACAGAGAGGCTGTGATGCTGTTCTGCAGAGTGTGAGGGATACAGGTCTGGCTTCAGAATGACTCAGATAAAACCTGCAGAAGGCCTTTTTTGAATCACATGCTTATGAGGGCCTGCGATCCTCCTGCTGGCTATGACCCTTCCTTTCTGGCTTCTTTCTGTTTCATCTCCTGGGCTGCAAGAGCAGAGACAATAATATTGTTCCTGTCAGATAGTGTGGCAGATCTGCTCATTGCTGAGTTGGTGGTGGTATTTTCTGTTTCCAGGTAGCAGTCTCTCAGGATTAGGTTTGACACAGATGACTGAAGATTGCCGTTTCACTACTGTGCTTTGGGACATATAGACTACCCTCGAGCAGAGATTTGTGTGTGCATAGGCACAAATAAGCTTCAACAAAATAAAAGTTTTAGAAATTAAATGCTGCTTGATTTCTGGAAACAGTCCCCTTTGCTGTGCTGAATGGGAGGCCGCAGGAAAGGGAGAGACTCACAGGGTTTTTCTTGTTCACTCGTGATGAAAGTGTGGTTTCTATTTCCTATCTGAGCACCTGAATTAGCACAGCACCCTTTTGTGCTGTCCTGTGGAAGGAAGCCAGCACTAAATCTGAGTGAGGGAAGCAACCAAATTACCCCTGTGTCCTACAGAGGCCCCATTATCCCCAGAGACCCACTGCCAAGTGCTGTTTTGACCAGACCTGCTGAGCTGAGGTAAAGTCTAATGGCTGAGCTGTGGCTTGAAGTGGTTATGTGTTATGCTGAGAAGTCATAAACAGCTCTTATGTAAATGGCTTATGAGGGAGTGGGGAACCTTTAGCCATGTTAGAAGCAGATCTGAGCCGATAACTTCATACCACACTGTTCTCACATATTATTTTGTTTCATAGAACAACAACAAAACAAGCCTTCCCCTCCCTTCCCCCAGCTGAGCCAGGGGTGGTAGGTTCTGTTGGCCTCCAGGGACAAGGGAGATGTGGGAGATATTCACATGCAGCTGAAGGCTTGAATTCAGCAGGCTGAACAGGGAGGTCTGATCAAAAACCTGGTGTCGCAAAGCAAGTCAATGCAATCCCTGATACAGAGTCTGCATTTGATGTGGATGCAATGGTGGCTAAAGCTGTCTCATCATATTCAAGGGGCTTAAATTAGTTACTAGTAGTTTCTAACACTTTTACTAGATTCTAACTGATCGGAAAAGCAGAAAGATATCTTACTAAAAAAATACAAATAATGCAATTACTTCCTTGTTTAGCTTGTGCTATATGCAATTTTACAAAGGAAAATGGAGGATTCTGCTCTTGCCTGATGTATTGGGCAGGTTAAGAGATCAAGATAGAATTGAAGGCTGAGACAGCACAGAAACGTGAAACCCCCAGTCTTCCCAGGATTTTATAAATCTTACTTTTTACTTTTCAAGCTTAATTTCTAACAGGGCTTATTTGCATGAATTGCATTCCTTTGCTTACAATACAAGACTGAGTTTTCACAGTGACATAGCTGTGGGAACTAAAATAGCTTCTTAAAAATTAATTTTAGAAAACTTGAATTGTTTGTTTGTGAAAAGTCCTTTGGCAAACTGGTCAGGGAGGTAAGGAACTCAATGACTTCCCATGCAGGAGTCACAATTTGAGAAGTATTAAGGTAGACTATTTTTTTCCTCGGAAGTTTGAAATTAACCTGTTGTGGTTCTGTTTTTCTCCTGTAGTCTCAAAAACTTGCATTTTGTTATGAGAGACTGAATTATCACAAAATTCTAATTATTTTCTTGGTATAGTGGTAGGAATGAATCATAAACTCCTCAAATGCAGTAGTCATTCCAGACTTCTTCCCTCCCCTCCTCTGTCTTTTTGTTCGAAAGCACACATAGGTGCAGGAGGCAGAATCCTGTAAGAACTTGAATAGCAAAATGTTCCTTTCCAAAATACTTTCCCAACTAAAGAGCTGCAAATGCTTCTGCTGAACACAGGCACACAGAGCAAACTGAAAACTGAAGAGTTAGAAATCCTGTTGAGGGATAAAGTTAAACATGAAGTCTCAGACAAGTGTTGCTAACAATGAAAATTTTATATAACTAATTCAGCCTCTCAGTTATTTCAGTGATCATCATTTTCAATATGCATATTTCAATAGGCTCCTTGTTTTGTACCTACCAGTATTTTACTTCTTTTCTGTTTTCTGTTTTTAGGGTCTTTTTATTTTTCTCTTTTGAGACAGTTTACTTTGTCTTCTGCCAAATACTTTTTGTCGTATCTTCTTTTTCCTCCCTTCGGTTTCCTGCAGAATTGCAGATGACAGCTAGAGCTGTTAACTGAACAGAAAGATTAGGAATCTGAACTGATCCCTTATTCTTATAAATGGTGTCTCCAGACCAGCTAAATTACTACATTAGCTGGTGTTGGCACCTTGGCCCGGCAAAGCAATTCAGATGATCCCTGCACTGCCTACACACACAGAAATCCTAAAACATTCGTCCAAAACTCCCAAGTACATCAGCTTTTGATGTTTGTTGTTTGACTACCGGAACCAAATACATCTGCAACCTCAATTTATTTGACTCAGATTAATTTAGTCAACAGTGTCTGGCCTTCTAGAAAGTGCTGTTTGCCCAGGGTGAAAATGGCATTCTAAAAAAAACCCACCAGCTCTGAAGCATGACAAATTCTGAGACATGCTTTACTGATGTGACTATGTTCCATTGCAAAAGCTTGAAAACCTGATAATGAGCTATTGAAAACTAGGGCATAAGACCTTCTTCCAAATGTCTGGAACAATTTTTTCCTAAAAATACTGTTCCTAGATGAGCACATTCAGCATGTCAGACATATTCCAGACATGGAAATGCATCTGCCTTCAAGTCAGATGATAAATCATGATGTCTTAAGGCCCATACCCAAAAGCCTAGAAGATATCTTGGCAACTTATTTTGAGATCACAAATACGGTGAGCTGTGGATCTGTCCAGGGCCTCCCCAGAGCAATAGCCACTGCAATGTGCAGCAGGATGCATTGGCACTTACAGCTGTGTGACATAGCTTTTCACACTGAGATCAGAGCTCTACCATCTACCCCTGTTTGAAGATTGATATATCCAATATATTTATGTTATGCCAATTGCTGTAGAAACTGAGAATATAATGAATGCATAATGCTAGCGCAACTTACCAGCGTTTTCTTTGAGTACATAGTGACTTCTCATCCCCCCCCTTCTCTTCATATTTTGTTTGCATAAATTGTTCTTTTTCCATGTCTTTCATCATGTCGCAGTGTCTGCCAAACTCACTGTTGATTGCCTCTTAGTGGGAGATTTTCTGTTTACCAGGCCAAATGCAGAGATGATCCTCTCTTATGAGACCACTACTGCCCTTGACAGTTTTACAGTTCATGATAAGCAGAACTGCCATTGGCAGCCTTTTGTCCCAAGTAGAGAGCTGGAGAGGACACACGAAAAAGGACTTGGTCCAGCTCTCGCACTTCCTGCTACCTAAGGAGCCCACAGGGTGAACTTTGCTGTTAATCCTCAGCACAGGGAAAGGGCTTAACTCTTTAGGATCCATTTGTTGAGTAAGGAGCCACCTAAATGAGCTAGTGACAAAATGCTGAGCTAGCTTGGTGCTTAGCTCCAGGGGAACTTACGTCTCTGATGTGCAGGAAGTATCTTAACCACTTCACAGCCAGCAGCCCCTTTCCTTCATTAGACAAGGAGCTGGAGTATATCTCTGGAGGTGGAAGCTGTCCTCTGTCTGTATTTCCTACTGAGGAGCTCTAAGCATTGCCCTGCTGGATATTCTCGCATTTTCTTAGATGTTCTCACTGAAGCACTATCCTTTTTTTGCGTAAAATAATTGTCATTATCCTAGATGACTGAGTCCATTAGTCTACAGCCAAATATTTAGGGAAAGGGCTGCAAGAGTTGTTTACACTGAAATCTCCTGAAATGCCTCTGAGTTCTCTAGCCACGGTATTGGTAGCAAACCATTGGGAAGGTGGGGGAAATATTTCAATTTTTATGCAATGCAAGTCAAGCACAGCACGTTTTTTTCACTAAGCAGAAAATCTGCAAATGAGCTACAAGGAGTTCTGGAAATTCCTGGTAAGTCTTACTGGTGGCTTCTTGGAGCTTTTCATAGCTCCTTATTTAGGATTACCATAGAGAAGTAATAATATTTTTCACATCGATTGCATAGCTATTGTTACCACTAGTCCTAACAGGAGTAGCAATCCAGATACACTGTAGAGACCATCTCTACAGCTATTTTGAAAGCTTATACAGCATTATGCACAGCATATGACTGGAAATTGATATCCAAATATATGTCGGTGTTATCTTGTCTATTGTAAATTTTGCATGTTAAGAGTGGCAGTGCATCTGTTTCAGAGAGAGTCCCTTCCCTACAAGTAACTGGGATTGGCTAGGGTTAGATGAAGAGCACCTCTGCAAGGTGCTGCTGACTTCAGCTGAGGCTGCACGTGCTCAGGGGATGTTGGAGTCCTGCTCTGCTGCTGTCAGTTATCTCTGGAGCCAGACTTTGTGTCAAGGGGCGTGTGCTGCCAAGATAAATATCTGTTTTCTTCATTAGTTTGGACTAGATTCCATAGAATGAACTGGTACACAGCTGACATTTTCTGAGTAATCTACAGGAAGTTAAACACTTTTGATAAAAGCTTCCTTCTGCTATTCCTTGCTGCCCTTGCCCTTCCTGTATTCTAATCCATACTGCAGTTCTTTTCCTTAGTTCTTCTCTGTTTGCTTACTTTAAACTTCTCTTGGAAATTTTCCACCAGATGAATTGAAAAATTAGCAGAATAAGTGAAAGATTTTTCCTCTGTTTCTTTGAAGAGAACCTTTTTCTCAAGTCCCTCTTTTTTTGATTACGCTGTAGTCAAAAGTAGTGTCAGTCTCTGGTTTGAATTTAAAAAGGTATTAAATGAGGGGATTTGGGAGTATTTTGCAACTACTTTCCCACTTTATTAATAACCTTTTCTCACACATTTGATGAATGAAAAAGAACTAATTCAAAGAACTAATATTTACTTTGCTTTCTTGACTTTCTCAAATAATAAATTTCTTTTCAAAGTGGATATTTCATTTTCTTCGAATTCACAATGAATTACCTGTATCCTCTAAAGTCAAAAAATAGAATAGTCTCCTGGATCTTTCTTTTTCATACACACTTTCTTATCTATGAACTGAAGCAAATTTTGGGGTTTTGGAGTTCCATTTACTCACCATCACTATCCCCCCCAGCCACCCCAAGTCAGGGTTGGGTATGGAATCCTTAAATTGATGACAAGTGTAATCACTTTTAGCATGGAACACTTACATTCTATACTTTCAGGCCAGAGCATGGAGAGGTGGAAAGTTTGCAACTTCTGTTACTTCCCCTCAAGTTTTGTGGATATTTCTCACTGCTAAATTATATTTGCATTTGAGAGAGAAAATGGGTGCAACTGTAGAGAGTAGGGATCAGAGACTACCTAGCATCAGACCTTTTTTTCACTTCCTATTTCTTCAAAAATCTTTTTTAAGGCAAAATATTTAGTGCATGTCACTATCTTAAGGTCTTAGACTGAAGGAGGCAAGAGGTGAGGTGCTCTACTTTCAAGGTGCACAAGTTCAAAATCCCTGATATACATGAGAGACATGAACTTGAGTCTCCTAAGCACGTGAATCACTTAACCACGGGGCCACTTGTATGCAGAAGGAAGGAATTCCTCCTTAACCTATTGGTTTACATCGTGTTGTGTCAAACAAGCTTGCCAGATCAAGTCTCTCAGAGCAAAATAAGCAGATTAATTCTTATTTTCTCTAATTGTATCAAAATCTGTGACTAAGCTAGAGATCTATCTGGTTAGAGTTTATTCATACTTCACTGTGTGTGCACCAGACGGCAGCAGAAAGTGGGGGAATGTGGCTCACCAACATTCCTTTTCAGCTGTGAAGGTTAATTACATACTTGACTGTGTTAGTAAGAGTGCCGCCAGCACGTTGTGAGGTGATTATTCCCATTCATTCAGCAGTCCCAAGGCCACATATGGAGTATTAAGCACAGTTTTGGGGAATGAGCAAAAGAAAATTTGCTGACAATCTGGAGAAAGTCTAATAGATAGTCACTAGGGTTTGGAGCATGATGTACAAGGAGAAGGGAGTAAGGTTTGCTTAGCCTGGAAGACAGAGGTAGAGCTGGTCAGAGCTGTAGTGGTCTTTGTTTGACTCTCTGACTGCATTAAAAAGACGGAGCCAAAACCTCAATGTGCACAGCTATAGGCCACAAAGTAATAGTAATTCTAACTAGGGCATCCCATATGGATATAGAGGAAAAATTCTTCCCTTGCAGATGTCTACCAGGTTCCCACAAAGGCTATGAGAAGCTCAATTTTAGAGACTTTTAAAATGCAGCAAGACTTAAAGCAGCTTCATCTACCTTTGAAGCTGAGCTTAGTTCAAGATGGGGTTTCAATGAGATGACCCCAAGCCTCTGTTTTTACCTGAATTATTCCAGGACTTTTACCAAGGACATTTGTGTCTGTGGAGTTAGGTGGGTTTTGAGACTGCCGTTGCTTGATAAATGCTTGTCACAGGCATTCAAACAGGTATTTGGGCATCAAAGTTCAGCTGTATGCCTAGCTTCCCCAGACTAGGGTTTTTTGACTATTTGACATTTATAAATGAAGGCCTGTTATGAACTTTACTGCTTGCCTTCCAATATCCTCAGTTCTGCTTTTGATTAAGAGGCTGTGAGGTCCTGGCAACAGCACCCAACTATCTGCAGGTCCAACAAACTGGATTTACTGCTTCAACTTAGGTTACTCTGCACAGCATCTCCGCACTTTGGATGCAGAGCCTGTCCTGATAGATGCACAGGTGCTGCACGCAGTGCTGAGTTGTGAATACACTGAATGCACCTGGCTGTCCAAGAGTGTTGCACATATGCAGCAATGCTGGTCAGTCATGGAACAGTATGGGCATCTCTGCTGGTAGTCCAAAGAGAGCCAGCTGCACACTCAAAACCTTGTAAATAACGTAATTCTGAGGCAGTGCCTGAATGGAGACAAGTTAACATTTCTTGTGTGCAGTAGGCACAGCATTCCTGGCATTTACCTTCCCTGTGGGTACTTTCAAGCCCTTTGAACTCCAGAATCAGGATATACCTTTGAAAGTTGTGCTCCATCCCTGTTAAACGTCTAATGGATTAAATCCAGTGGTTAGAAAAGACCATTGGGCCAAGTAATCTGGCATCTTTCATATCAGAAGCATACTCTTCAATCTGTTCATTCTCTTACACCCAAAGCTGTGAAATTTAAGTGTAGAGTTTGGGGATGAGGAGGGAGCAAAACATGTACTCAGATGTTGATGGCTCAGACACTACACATTAACTTATGGCTTCCAAGTAAAAAATTACTAAAAAAAATGGATTAATTCTTGATTTATTATATTACATTGGTTATAATTAGGTTCATATTAATAGTCTTGTTCAGTATGAGTTGATGAATTCAGATGAGGTATGACTGCCTGAGAAGCTTACACCACAGTAACCCATAAATTTTATTCCAGGTTTTTACAGTTTAATATTCCCAAGAAGGTATTTTGTGGTTTTATTTTTAAAATAAAACACATGCTTTTCTTCATTGCAATTTCACTCTTAACTATGTGGAATTAATGACCTGATATAACAAACCTTACACTTGCTGCTTTTTTTGTTTATTTGGTCCTTTTCAAATAGTTCATCAACTGAGTAAGGAATTATTTGTTGGCCTAGTGCCATACAATTTTGGGCAAAGCTTTTAATGTATTGCTATTAAATAAACCTCTATAATTACAAAAGCAAAAACCAGCAACTTTTCTGCTATGTTAACTCAAATCTCATGATTGCTGAATCTGGATTTTTTTTTCTTAATTGAGCTCAGTGTGTTGATCGATGCTTTAAGACTGAAATAACTGCATCTACTGGAAGGAGGTGTCAGCTGACTGACTACTTAATGTGTCTATCTATATTTACATACAGTAGAGCACATAAAGCATTACACTGGCTAGTGCAGTGACATAAAAGTTATTTAAAACTGACTATCTCTCTGTCCTGTTTCAAATTTAAGGGTTTATGTCTATTTCCATCACTGCTCAGCTTGGCATCTTGGCTAGAGTTCCTCAGTGTTATTCATGATTATTCGTTCTCTGGCCTTCATGTAGGACTGCATTTTGCTGATGTTGCCAGCATTGACTATTATTGAGATCTATCAAAACTTCATTATAATACTTTCATCTTAGCTTACTTGCAACTTGGCCAAATATTACTTAGCCTTTACTTAGCCTTTTAGGCTACAATTTACCATGAGATGATACTGGGCTCACTTAATTTCTTTTTCCAAAAAGTTTCAGCCAAAACAGTTTAGCCATTTCCAAGAAAATGCTGGAGAAAATACATTGTGTTGCAATGTTAAAACAACCCTGGCAACCTTTTCTTCAAGTAAATGTGTACTGTCCATACTTTGGAGCAAGGAGTTGAAATTTGTTCAGAGTACTGTGGCCTTTCTGTCAGGAAAGTGCTCTTTCCTGTCCTCATGAAAATTTTTGACATAATGTTTTGGAAACTCTGAATTTAGCTGTGCAGAAGTTTTACTTTTTGGCACTAGGCAGCTAAAATCAACTTAAATGACAGTCTGTCACAGTTTTGACTGCTCTGGGCATGCAGTGTTTCACTAAACTACTTTGTACACCTAGAAATTACGTGCCTACACAGCAACATTTCAAATCTGCTGGTTTTTATGTGTGTATAAGATGAGCAAAAGGGAAGATAATTATTTCAGAGAGGAGGTGGACACAAAGACTTAAGAGAAGCTGATGAAACAAGATGGACATTATCAAGATGGAAACAGGTTAAAAAATTAATCTTTGGAAGTGATTTGTAAAAATGTCAGCATATGCAAATAAAAGCTGCGCTGAGAGCCCAGGAGAGAATGCAAAGGAAGAATGCTTCTAAGACACTCCAAGAAACTGTTATCTTCTGGAACTGCAAGCCTAAGTGTAAGGGGGATTAATTTAAAACATTTTGCAGTCAACAATTTGCTGTTGCCATTTTCAAGTTGAGTTTTAATCTCAAAACTGATTTCTGATTCTGTGTACCATTTCTGAGAGCACCACTGAGTTACAAAGCTCTGCTTTATTTGCTGTCCACAACTCAACTGGTTTCAGTATGTGTTATAATCATGGAATGGCTGAGGTTGGACGAGAACTCTCGAGTTCATTTCAGCTGAGTACCCCTGCTCAAGCAGGTTGCCCAGAACAGTATTGAGATGTCTTTTGAAGACCTAAAAGAAGGGAGATTCCACCATTCCTATAAACAAATAAGTGCTTCCTCATGTTCAGAAAGAGATTCCTGAATATTACCCAGCTTTCCTGACCTTGCCTCCCTCCAGGGCCTTATCCTATGTGACCCACGCAGGCAGATCTTTGAAGCAGCTAAAATCTACTCTCCTGAATTCCAGGACTGTGGTCCTGTTCCTTCCTGTACAGTTTCTCATGGTAACTTCAGCCTTCACATACCGTAATGAGCCTTTCCTTTTATGAATTCCAGTGGAATCTCTCTCCTCATTGATTTCTCCACCAGCTGGGTCAGGAAGTGGTCATAGATGATCTCCAGGAGCCTCCTGAATTGCTCATGCCATGCTGCGTTGTCCATGCAGCTGGTAATGATGTGATTGAAGTTCCCCATGAGGACAAGGGCTTGTGAATGCTAGGTTATTTCCAGCTTTCTGTAGAAGGTTTCATGCACGTTTGTCCTGAGCAGGCAGCCAACAGCGGACACCCAGCGCCATGTTGCTCATATATGTCTGTTCTTTAATCCTTACCCACCAACCCTCAACAGGGTCACACATGCCTAGCCAGTGCTCTGTGCACTCCTGCTGTTCCCTCACATAAGCTCCCCTGCCTCACCTCCTGAGGCTGTCCATCCAAGAGCCTGTACCTCACTATTGCAGCACTTGTCATGGGAGAGTCACGCCACCATGTCTCAATATCACACAGATCTCCAGTTCCTTCTGTTTATCCTCCAGACTGTGTACATTAGTGTACAAGCAGCTGAGAGAGACACCCCAGCTACTGATGTTCTTAAAAGACTCTGAGGCTTCCCCATGATGGTGCCTTGCAGGCACTTCCGTGCTTACATGCAGGAATTTGAGGTGACTCCACTTAAGCCTTGTTTTCATTATGTGTTCTCTGTCTCTTGCACCATCCTAGGCCCTGTGCTTGTAATTTCTGTTCATCACTGCCTCCCAGGACTGCTGGTAGTTCCTTCACTGTCTTTTCTAGTTTTAAGTGCTTACTGGCTCAGTAAAACTAGTGTTTTGATCATTTACAAGGGCATTTACTTATGTCACTTTAAATTTTGAGTGCTGAGCTCTACAACCTTAATGGGTTTTTCTGGCTATATGAAATTAATTTTCAGAAGACTTAGAAATGGAATGTTCTGCACACAATTAAGTAAAAAGGAAGAAGCATTAATGTTTGTTTACATGACAGACAGAGTTCCAGGAAGGGAATAGAAAACTTTATACTGCAGTTCTTCTGGTGTAGCAGATACCTTATTATGTGTCAGGGGCTGTTGTCCAAAACTTCTTAAAATTGCGTTTTTAATACTCTGTTCATGTTTGGGAGGCCCTCAGGAAAGTGACTGTTTTCTCAGGTATAGTAATGTCTCATAGCCTTGGTGATTTTGAAGTATTTCTACAGGGTCCAAGGAGTAGGACTTCTGAAACTCTCTTGGACCCAAGACAGGCTTTGGAGTCCCTTCCATTCTTCTTCTCGCTGACATTGATAAACATGGTCAGCTGTGAGTATCTGGTCCAAATATTTTTTCTGCCCCCCATCCTTTTTTTTCTAAATTACATTTATTGTGAAGCTATAGGTATAATCTGACTTTCTGCTGCATCAGCCTTTACCCACCAAAAGAGTTGCTTAATATAAATACCATTTGAACATTGAAAATGCATGTTCAGATGCAACTGTTTATTGTGCTTATACAAATTGTCTGAAAATACAAACAAGAAATGCAGTCCTAAAGTTCTTGATTTGAAGAAATGGTTCTTTTATGCAGATTCTAATTCAGATGAGAAGTATTGGAAGAATGTATAGAGTATTTTCTTGAGTGGCCTAAAGAACACCACCAATGAGGATGGTCTAAGGCAGCTGGGCTTAGTTTTAATTTGTCAGGTGAGAGGCTAAGGAAAAGTGTTACGGCAGCCAAATTGAGGAAGAGTTATAAAGATGATGGAGCTGGACTCTTCTGAGAAGTGGCAGGCAGAAAAAAAAAGGACAGTGACCACACATTCCTTGTTGGGAGGTTGGCTGTTAGGAAGAAGGGAGGTGGTGCATCTCTGGAGGGAGTTGTGCACAGGGCCATGGAAATTCCACTCTTGAGTCTGTCATGGCTTTGTGCAGCCAAGATTCAAAAACCTCCAGTCTGGTTTTTTTCACAGACTGACTTCAAGCAGCTTGTCGTGGATGGGTTCCAGGGGTCCCTTCCAGCCAACACTTCTATGATTCTTGTGTATATCTGTGAGCTTCTGCTTTACATCTTCTTGATTTTTGACAAGTATAAGGCCAGAATGTCAAAGTTATTTAGATGCTTAACTTCTGCTGAACTCAATGGGTGGTATAGAGTCTTCTGTCTTCAAGGGAAGAAAGAAGAATAAATTTGTAAGATATTCTTTTCTTCATCTCAATTCAGTTGAATTAAATTCTGTACACTCAATGCTGAAGATCCAACTAGTAAGGAAGGGGAGAACCCAGTGTTGTCCCTCACCAGGAAATGGCTGTAAAAATATATCACAGAGTCAGACATGGGAAGGGGGCTATGGACTTGGAAAAGGTATGAAATGTCTATGTGAAGTTATTTGTGACTGGTGCGCTTTTTCTAGTTAAATTAAGTGGAAGGTAGTAATGAGAGATTAATGAGGTGACAGCTCAATTTTCACCAATTTCCCTTGGATGAGATTTGGAGGTGAATAATTCTTTATTCTTCTTTGAAATGTGGAAAAAACTACTTCCCTTTCCTGGATTTACCTTCTCCTGGGAAAGAAGAGAATTATGCAATAGCAGAGACAGGAAGAGTTCTCTAAGAGAACTGACTTTCTTCTATCTCTGTCCCAAAACTGATATGTTGTTAGGGAGTTTGTCTGTTCAAGTGTGCATGTCGCTGAATGGGAATACAAAAACCAGGCCAAGGTTGGTAACTTCCAGCAGCCTAAACGTTCACTGGAGGGGATTAGGTTTGCAGATAACTGGGCAGCCAAAGCCTGATAACTTCTGGTAAATCAACTGTGGTGTGGGAACAGAAGGACCCAAAAGTCGCCAGAGATCCAGATACAAAAATTTGTGGACTGCACAGAGTATTCTCAGACTTTAAACAATGAAAGCGTTGTCTTGATTGGGAACCTTCCTATCCTTTAAGATGAAGACTCTGGAAGTTTATTTTATTTCTGTGTGTTTGCACACTCATTAGTGTTTCACAAACACATCCTTTTTATATATTTTCAAGGTGTCCTTTCAAGGCCCAGTTTTAGATTACTCATCTTTTTAGTTTTCAATGTCCTCTCTCTACTGTCGAATCAAATGGCTTGTCTGGGTTTGAAATTTCATTGAGGTCTTCAGTGGTGACCAACTAACGTCGACAGAGCAACTTGCTTACCATAAATATTAAGATAGTAGGTCTTGTCAAAAACATTTCTCATGGCACAAAATTTATTCTTAGTCAGGTTGCAATGAGATTCCAGGCCAGGGTAGCACAGCTAAAAGTGAAATCAAGTTATTTAAAGTGTTTTTGTTTGCTAAGCTATAATTCATTTTTACGGGCAATGAGTCCTTTCTTATTTTTAATATTGGGAAAATAGGGTTGTTTTTAAGCAATGATAATAGGTGTGCAACTAAAGCACCATAAATGTGGATAGGACCAACACACTTTTTGAAGCATATCCCAAGGTCACATTTATGTTCCTTCTGAGGAGAAATACAAGTTGGGATGAATAAAGAAACTTCAATAAGTGCATGGCAATTTTTCATTTCTTGGCAGAAAATCCACTGCTAGTTGCTCAAAAGCTGGGGTCAAACCAGGAACCTCTATCCCTAGAGAACACATCGCTTGCAGTTGGTTCCCAGGATAATTTTGCCAGGTTTCCCAATCTCCAAAACTGGCACAAAACATTAACAACATCATCAAAATTGCTAAATTTGAGGCAGTTAATTTCTTGTATAGAAATCATATATGTTAACTCACACACCTACTCACTTGAAATCTGGGGAGAAAAGCAAGTATTAGGTAATCGTAACAAGTTGTTTTCCTCTGCTCTTTTCCTAATCATGATCAGGTTTGAGAATTTTCTTATGATTAACTTTTGGAAACTGTTAGTTTATTAGCATACTGTCTGAAAGAGCTCAACAATTTGCGATTGCTCTTGGTCCCATTCTACTTGAATTATGAAATTACTGCCATGGTATTTATACAAACCAATTTCTACTGTCCTTTTACTTTAATGTTTCCAAGGAATCAAAATAAAGTTATGATCAAAGTGGAGAAGTAAAAAAGATGGACTGCTGTGTGTGTTCTGAAGGGAAAGACTTCCTCAAAACTGATCTTTACTAAGACTATAGGTCTGGTAAGTAACAGACTAAATTATAAACCTTAAGAAAAAAATCTTGTTAGAGATCAAGAATAATCTTTAGTTTTATTAAAGATGGTTTAATTGCAATTCAAATGCAAAATAGTAAAAAACCTCTCTTATAAAAGTAAATTTAGGTTTATGGGAAGAGTTGACAGCAAATTACATCAAAAAGACAGATATCTTTTTTCTGTTGTCAACTCCTCATTTATTGCCTTCAGAATGCTTATATTTCCCAGTGTGAGAAAGAAAAATACATACTTAAGTGTGAATTTAGGTTTTGTTACTGATATTTTATAAACTGCATTATTTACAAAAGACTTTTTACAAAACCTGTATGAAAGGGACATGCTACAAAAATTATTCACTGGATAGAGTTCCACAATATGATGTGGTCCTTAAAACGGGAGCATGTAGGGAAAATCTGCTAATCACAAAAATCAGGGCTAGAGGGGACTTCAAGACTTCATTAAATTATCTCTTTGCCACAAGGCAGGATCAACTGTACAAAAGTTATTACTGAGAGATGTCCTTAAAGACCTCCAAAGACAGACTCAATAAACTTCCACACAACCTGTTCCAAAGCTTCAATCTCCTTGCTGTTAGAAACTTTCCCAGACTATCATGGCTTTGTTTTGTTTTGTTTTATTATGTTTTGTTTTGTTTTTAATTTATTTCACTCTGCATTTTCTCTCATGGTGAGTATAGGAAATACCAGGTTTTCCCCCTTCATTTTTGAAGTTAATCAAAGTACACTCAGCTCCATATGAGTGTACTGTAACTCTGTCAAGATAGGAACAACAATTCTAAAGCAAGGATAACTGCTACACTGACTCATAAGAAAGTAGAGGTTACAGAATTATCTGCAAACTGAGAAAATGTAATCTAAAGTCAGTGGGAGAGGCTGCTTTTTCTCCATTTTTTTCCTATGTACACCATTTTCAGGCATCCTGTTGGGTTTGTTTTGTTCCTGTAAAAATTGAGAAAGCTTCTACCAGTGAATTTTGGGAAAGAAGTTCTAAGTACAAAGGCTTTTTTTTTTTTTTTTTTTTTTTTTTTTCTTTTTGGNCTTGGGAAGACTACATGGCAGACTCCTGTAGCAAGGTTAAATCATCAAATGTTGCTCAAACCAACAATGCAGGGTTTTACTTCTAGGTACTGTATGGCATTTGGAAGTTATGTAATTGCTGAATTTGCTAAGACAAGCAGCGTAGCACATCTGCCATGCAACATTAGCATGCCTGCCTAAACAAGACAACAAAAAACCCAACAGATTATTTAGGTGTGAGCATAATAAGTGGATTTAGAAAGCTTTGAGTGTATCCTTCCAGGTCAACTGCAATTTAAGCGAAGGATGTGAAAATTTTTTTGCATGTCCAAAGTTACTCAACTGTTTGTGTAATTTTTTAATAATTTTGACTTCTTTTTCCTTTGCTTTTTTAAGAGAAAGACAGGACTTTCATGTACTGTGACAATGTAATAATGGATTTAATTTTTTAAACTTCATTATTAATATTCAAGTATATAATCTCCAACAACAAATCTCTTCCAGGAGGAAGTGGGGAAGTGGTTTCTGTAGCATTCCTTAGTGGAATGAGGGCTCAGAGAAATAAAGGTATCACATGATACATAATGTAAACCCAAACCAAGGCCCCTCAGCTAAATGTAAATAGCCAGCAGGTTGTCTTTTACAACAAATGGTTTTGTCAAAATAAGGCTAATACCTTCCTTAATGTTTTTCTTGCTCCTTTTGTTGGTTTTGGGAAATCATGGGTTCAGCTGTAGGAGCTTTAGAGTGTCTAAACTTGCTACAAGTGTACTGTACTGTGAAGAGTTGCATTCCAAGTTTCCAGTCACGCAAAAAAAGAAAAAGTTCCAGTAAGTATCTCTTTCAAGGTCAGACTGCGTTCATCACTGAGACCAGATAGTCAGACACACTTAATACTGATGCAATTTGATGGGACTAAAAGCCTCAGACACTTAATATATGAGACCTATGGGCACCAAAGCCCAGATTCCAGATCTTCTGAACTACTTTCAATATGAATCTATCCCAGGAGGCATCTGGAGTCCTGAGATTCTTATGTTTTTTCCATGATAAATTTTCCAAGTGATTGATGGTCTGCTTCTGGGCAGGCCAGAATGATCCAAGTATTGACAGGTCTTTACTTGCTGTGAAGTACCTAACACATACAGTCTCTCTGTATTTGATATGGAAGGATTTCTGCCCTTTACCTCCCCCTTGGATGCATCAAAACTCAATAACTCAGTTTGACATGATTTCTGGGTGTCACCAATACTCCACTGCCCTCAGTTCCCTCTTTTTACATTCCCATCTGTTGGTTACAGCATTCACCCAAAGGCCCAGGGAGGGAACACGTCTCAGTGGTCCAGAGCTAGGAGTCAACAGGAAGGCCATGAAATTACAGATGAAATATAAATAGGAATCTGTATCTTTTGTGGACTCCTTTTAATATGAAGTGTGCCGATAAGTGATCTCAAAGCAGGACCTTTGAATCTGTGAAAACATCTTTAGCTGCTAGTACAGATGTGCTAGCAGTTTTGGAAACCCTGGAGTTGTCCGTAAATACATTGCCCAACCATGGAAAGCACAGTGGCTTTTGGGAGAGAGTTACTGAGTAGCTGCTGGTTTTCCTAGTGGAACTATTTGAGTACAAAAACTGTAAACTCTTCTCTGGGGTGCAGTTATCCTCAGAAAACTACTTAATCTTAAAGTAGCCCTTTTGGGAAATATGAAAATAGTAATCTTCTGTGTAGAAAGTGATAAATACAAGGAAAAGAATGGTGCTTCGTAAAGACTTGCTTCTTGTATGAGGCATGGGCAGAGTGTGGGAGAGAAGGTTGAAGTAACCCAAAGAACTCCTGTGGGAGATTCCTGTGTTTTGGGCTGTCAAGGCAATCACTGCTATGATAAATGGGTCAAATTCTTACTTTATCTGTATCCAGAAAGACATGTCCAACCAAATGTCATTACCTCAGGTCATCTTTCTACTGATTAGTATTTTCTCTAAGTTCTCAAGTGAACAGTGAGGTTTCTTGTGTGTTTTTTTTTTTAAATTATATCTGTCATGTCAAGGTTAAAGAGTTGTGGGTAAATAAACATGATGTTGATATTAGGCAGAACAACTTATCTAGGGTGAAGCTGATTTATATGTTCTGAGTTGTAAAATACTGGAAATTTTTAAGCAGAGATCAAGGCTGTGATAGCACAGTTGTACTATGTCGCATGAACAAAAATCTTCAAGCTAATGTAAAGAATTTTGTTATTGGTTTGTTAACGATCAGCATTTCAACAACTCTCCTGAAAGTCAAGCTCATCCTTAATGTAGTGCAGTTATAAATTATGGAATTTCAGGACATATGAACCAGGCCAAATATATTTATCTCTGATAGTTCACTGTATTTTCACTTGATTTCTCTCATGAAAGGTAAAGGGAAAGCAGTTGCCAAGTTTGCAGCTAGATTTATCCTCTGCTGAAAGCAGTGGGAACTCCTTTCCAGAGTCTATATGGAATTTGGATACTCCTTTTTTAGTTTTAAGTTCAGAAAAAAACTCATGACCTCAATCACATCCTTTCATGTCAGAGGAAGAAGGCAAACTAACACAATAGTCATGAATATTTCTATTTCATAGAATCATAGAATGTAAAGGCTTGGAAGGGACTTTAAAGGTCATCAAGTTCCAACCTTCCTTTCCATGTGCAGGAACACCTCCTACTAGACCAGGTTGCTCAAGGCCTCATCCAGCCTGTCCTTAAACACTACCAGGGTTGGTAATCCACAGCCTCCCTGGCCAACCTGTTCCACCACCCTGACAGTAAAGAATTTATTCCTTATATCTAACCTAAATTTCCCTTCTTTCAGTGTGTACCCATTACTCCTTGTGCTTTCACTACATTTCTTGGTGCAGAGACCTTCTCCTGTAGGCCCCGTTCGGATACTGGCAGGTTGCTATGAG
>VXBT01004510.1:2560-15349 GCA_013400235.1 Oriolus oriolus
TGTGTGTGTGTGTGTGTACACAATCTTGCTAGTTTTTTGTTCCTAAGGTACTGGACAGCTATATGATCCAGAGCAAACAGGCATAAATTAGGAACTTAGTTCAGTATTAGTTCCACAAATAACACACTGTGCAAGCCTGGAAAAACACAGGTTCTGTTCCATTTCCTACTCTCATAGTTTTAAAAATATTTCACTTGGCAATGCAGGAATTGGACTTTTTGAAAGAAAAGATACCCTTCAAAAAAGTCTGCTACACAGTTCTAGAGAATACTGCACAGCAATTCTAAAATAAAAATATTGTTAGTTACTGAGAGTTACCCAAACTTCAAAAGAGATTATGGCTTTCATATTCCCCTTAAGGTTTCCTAAAGAATAATTAGTTATATATTTATTAACAGCTCAGTGTAGAGCTCCACACTGAGGCTCCACAAACACGAGACAAGATGTGCACTACACTTTAGACCATGGCAATGACCACTTTCTCTAGCTCCATGCCTCAGATGGACATAACAGGACAAAATTTCCATGTTCATTGGAGCACAAATTAGGAGACATACAGTCAGCTGTCAAACTAGAGAAACTGACATAGTATTAAGGAACATCTAATAAAAATAGTTCTAAAATTGCCAAAAAGTGAAAAAAATGTACTTTTTGTACATGCGTTCCACTGCTGAGTTAAGAGTGGTTTCAAAGATTATCTACTCTCCTTGCAAGCAATTCTACTTCAGAGTCACCGTACCCTCTGTTTAAAAAAACCACAAACCCTATCTTAAAAGCAAACATGACTTTAGCTTTGTTTAGCAGGTAGATGCTACAAAATACTTGCAACTGTAAGCTTCTTTCTCATTAAGCCTCATGACAAGACTTTCCACAATACTCAGACGCTCCCATCACATATACGCAAGGTAAAATGAAATCTAAAAGATGCATACATTTTTAACAGATATTAGAAGGGGCTGTAACACTCCTCTGTGCTGAATATTGTTTCCTTTTAAAGAGAATAATAGCAGCCTTTATTTCAGTTTTTCAATTACAAAACAAGACTCTTTTATTGAAAGATAGATTATCACATGCAAGCTGCTAACAACACAAAACCAGAAAGCTGTCCAATTATTTACAATGCTGCAAAGGTTTATAGCAATTAGATATTTATACTGAGGTGTTGGCCTATATCTAATGTTACTTTAGAATGCAAAAAATACTGGTTAAGTATAAGAACAAGAATCAGCAAATTAAAATACCTTTAAAATCTCAGTATTAGCAGTAGTTTAAGTAGACAAGTAAAAGCTTTTATGTTTAATTAACTTTTTTTAAATAAAGATAAATATTCTTATTTTGAGTACATTTATTATTTTAAAACCCCTGTCATCTAAAGCTACTACCTTCTTAGGGGTAAACAACTGACTACATAAAGCCCATTAGAATTGTAAATGATAGCCAAATGCAATCAGGTAAAGATGAGCAAACAGTCTCAGACTACAGATCTGCTCAATGCCCATGCTCAGGACTGTATTTGTTATACAAATAATTCACAAACACAACCAACAGCATAAGACATTTGCTTCCACAAAGAGACCTTAAATCTCTGCAAGCTAAGCTACTCTTCCAGCTCTCCCAGGTTTCTCTCCAAACTCTTTCAACGTGTCTAATCAGTCAGAAGCATTCTCTTACAAAGCCTCCAGCTTGCAATCAACACCACTTATTTAGGTGACCAACCTTCATTGCACTTCCTCTTGAAAATAAAGATGAAGATAAATTCTTGACATCTTCACAAGAAAGATGTATACTTGTTCTGGGAAAGAATACTAGTTGTGGCTGCATCTATAGATGCAGACCAGCTGACTGATATTCAAATGTAAGTATTATCCTTTTAACAAAAAGCTACCTACATTGTAATAACATTGAAGTTTTCTCAATCTATACCTTTATAATTCTAAAAAGAGGCTTATACTTCAAATAAAACAACCTCAGATCTCTGCTACATTTTTGCATTTATAAACATCAAAAATACTCACCCCACACACCTGCAGCTAGAGATTTATTCTGGTTCGGCTCCCTCTCATATTCAGGGTTTAAAGATGGCTGAAAGAAAGATTTATCATGATTAAAAAAGTAACTCTTGAACTGGGGATGAATAAAATAAACAATCACAGTAACATCGGCAGCACGACCCCTGCTGAGAGACTAAACACTTCCCCCATGAACCAAACAGGTCAATGCTCACTTGTTTCTCCTCTCCAACAAAATATCTCAGGCAGCAGCCAATGTCATTACGTGAGCAGCCCAGAGAAAGCAAAAAACAGCAATGCATGTTTCTTCAAAGAGTAAGATAACCCTTCCCCTTACATCCTAATTGTAGATTGAAGCATGGGATCTCAAAAGGCCAGAGGCATGAAGGTTACTTTGTTACTATTTCAGATTTCCAGTAAGGTAACTGTGTAAAATTTAATACATACACACACCACAGCAGACTGGAATCCAACAATAGTTTCACTTAAACACACATGTAACAGTAATAAATATATAGTGACAAAATCTGGATATAAAATGAGAAGCAAGTTAATGGACAAACTACCAACACTCCCTTATCTACGGAAAAGGTGACTCCTTATATGACGATCCGAAACTGGTAAAATCTCATGAAGTAACTCGAAATGGACAAAATGCTACTTGCACACAAAATGAAACCTTTTTTATTGTAATTACAATTTACTTACAAAATCCTCAGCCTCAAACTGGTTGGGTACTTCTTTCTCTTCCTTTTTGCAGGTTTCATTATCAGGTACACTGTTTTCATGTAGGCCTTGACCTTTTCCGCAATGGAAGGTGCTGCTGCGAGTACGGGAACCTCCACCATGGTATCCCCCACGATGGTTTATATTTTCTGGACCATTTCTGCCTTGTGAACGCCAACCATTCCTCTCTTTTCGCCCAAAATGCCCTTGGATTTTTAAATTTTAAAGAAATGCAATTACCAACTATTTAAAAAGAATATTCTACTTTGCAGAATTGTTAAACAATTTAAGTCAGCAGCTCTATATACTGCGATGTGAGAGCATAATAAACAAGTTTTCTTTCACGTAAGCAGCAGGGAAGGATCTTACGAAACAGTGCCAGAGAAAGAAGATACCCAGCCAACGCTACAAGTCAACCTCTTTTTCTGGCTGCTCATTTATATGCTGTTGACTAGAGTACTAACTCAACACTCTTACTCTACTCAAGAGAGAAATACACCCAGAATCACATCATTTTAACCAAGCCTTAGTGCTCACATCCTTTCCCATATGTGTCTTTCCATTAACACTCTTTTACTGCAGAAAAAGAATTTAGCATACATGAGCTATCATCATCATCAGACTTCTTTTTTAGCTAGTGTTACAAAGAAATGATGCAAACATATTCATAGTGTTCCATAAAGTGTACCTCCACTCGGCCTTCCAATGTTAGGATCAAATCCCTCTGAAGAGTTGTGTCTTCTGCGATTTGCTTCATAACGATTCTCTGTCCATGAAAAATTTTCAGAATGTTTCTCAAAATTCAGCGATGACTGTAAAGGAGCACAAGTGGTAGACCTGAGATCTGATTAATAACAAAACTTACTCATCACAACTGCAACATGCACATTGTTCACAGTATATACAATTTATTCTTACAAGAACTTTGAAAGACAGGTCATGCAGCAGTCCTCACAGTCAGAGGTCAAGTTCAGAGCTGTGTTGCCATCTCTCAGGCTAACAAAGTGGAAGCTACATCTTCTGCTCCAGGACACTGAAACAGCCCTTAAGTCACATGTTTGTGACACAAGGTAAAAAGTGTCTACTTTGTTTTGGCAGCAGAACAGAGCACAACTGACACACGTCACAGCAGAAGAAAAAAATTTTTAAAAAGGTAAGAAAGGACAGAAGGTCACAATTTGGAAGGCAGGAAAAGAAGTCTGGGATCTTAATTTGGATTTTCAGAGACTACATACATGCATTTGATAGAAAGCAAGGAACCACTTCCACCCAAGGCAGCTATACCCAAATAAAGCATGAATGATTAATCTTGTCATTTTAACTTAATAAGGCAAATACAAGTAGTTGTGAAATACTAATAAAATCTAGAATCAGAAGTGCCCAGATTCATAAAGATACTTGAAATTTTCAGCTTATAAGTACACATTAGAGAAATTTTAAAGAAATAACTATTTAATGTATAAGTAGGAAGTAGCTTATAAACTAAAACCTTATCTTGAGAATAGCACTAAGAAATCAAACCATATCCTGACTAGAAGTCAGACCTAAAGGGATTAAACCAAAAAACATCTTGCCTTACACAACCCATGTCTTCCTTACAACTTCTGTCTGGGTGTACCTTTAAAATTACTTCCTTCTTCCCACCTACCCCACAGAGAAAATCATACACACAAAAAAAGATACCCAAAGCTCTATGGAAAATGTCCCCATAGAGCTCAAGGTGCTGTTCAATATTCATTGTTTAAAATTCAAACTCAAATAAGTATATATTTAAAAATCAAAGCATGTATTTCCAAATTGTACAGAAGTCAAATGTAGAGGGACTACCATCTCAATTTGAGACCTAGGAAGTGAATTACTTGACAAACTCTCCTTGGAGAAGGGAAAAAATCAGAAAATTGAAAAAAATTATTAGAAGTACTTAAAAAAAATTACCAACTCGATCTGACTATTTAGGTAAAAGAAAATCCTCAGACAGATTTTGACTAAGGTGCCAAAAATTTCAGAAAGTGCTAGATCTGCCAATCTTAGGTGAAATTTTAGAAGATGCTTCATGTGTTCATTTACATACAACAACCTCTTAATATTGCTTTTGGAATTTAACTTTTTTTTTGTATTAACTTCAAGACAATCAACATTTTCACATAGTATAACTGACAGCATTTTATATATGGTGTTTGAATTGTACATACTATAACGAATCTGAAGCTTCTAAATAGTGTGCAAAGATCATGCAGTTTGCATTTTCCCCACATGATGGAGGTACCAGTCTATGAAGCCTCTTGAGGCAGAGATGACAGTAAGCTTTGTAATTGATAGGACATTTATTGGCAATTTCTGGAAGAGAAATTATCTGACTTGGTTCAGCCAATCAACAAAAAGGGATAGAAACAACACAGATTTTAAGAAATACAGGAAGTCTAACTGCTTAACAAGAAGTAAAAGGGAACTTGTAAAAATTGAGTTTATCTATCTGCAATGTCCCCATACCCTTTTTACAGCAATACTTTCTTAGAAGTTTTGTCCATATCCCAAGATGGTTTCACTATTCACAACACCTTCCCATTCCACCTGCCCATCTGCAATACTGCACTGACACAAACGCGTTAGTTCCAGACCTGAACAAAACCCACTGAGGGACAGATACACACCTACTTGGTGGATTTTGCTGTGTAATCAACTGAGAGACGAGAAAAGCTCGCTGTAAAAAGGAAATCAGCAGCAATAGATGAGATGGATTTCAATCAACCTGTAATCTGTATGTCACATTTAAAAAGCTCATTCATGATCACAGCTTCCTGGTAGCAGGTTTCTATAATGCCAGCCTTGAGCTATATTAGGAAAAACATCTCAGCTAGCAAGGGCTCAAGGTGAAAATCAGGCTCCTCTAGGTGTAATCCCTGAAAGTGATTACACTTCAGGAAAATAAAAATTGACCAAGCAGACCTCAATTTCTCCTTCTCAAGACTAAACACAGTTGATACCATAGCCTCACCCCAGCTCCATTCTGCACAAAATATGAAACACCTTTGCTTCCTCACCTCAGCCTCACTCTTCATCTCCATCCATCTTATTTCCTCTTCTCTTCTGCTTTTTTGATATATGTGAAGCAGAAAATAAATCTATTTTAGGAAATAGAGGGGACGGGGCCACAACATTTGAGACCTGTCTTGTAGAGGAATTACACATCTTACTCTGTAATCTAAGAACTACCAAACACACTTTTCAAGCACTTAATATCCAAATGTGCTGTATATCACAGAATACTCATCATTGAGGGAGCAGGTAATACAGGGAAATAAGGTGCATTCCGACAACGACACACAAATATCACAAGAGAGTAAGCATACAGCATGGAGCTTTTGAAAGAGAAGAAAATCTATCTAAACTCCATGAGGCAAAGACTCATGGAAGAGAACAGGAGCCACAAAATACACTTGCAATGAAATTTCACACCATTTAGAAATGAGGTGACAAATACAACCCATGCCTTAGATATACTCTAATGGGACTGGAGTAGTTCTGGAACCTACTTTTATCCTGCTATATTGACACAAAAAGCATGCAGGTAAAGCTCTTGCAGTAGACTCTTCAAATATGTGGTGAATATTGTTTTGCAGTTGTGACACCATACTAAATTAAGCTCAAAATACTTTTCCAATTTAAAACATATTAAATTGAAAAAATCAGATCAAAAGAGTTGAATGCGTCAGAACTCACAGAGAATTAAAACAAAGAGTCTGTATCTTAATTTGGATTTCCAGAGACTATGTATCCCAGAACAGATAGGCCTGATGTTCCCAGAAGAAGATTATGCTAAACAAAGAATCTAGCTAGGTAAGGTAGAAGAAACATAAACAGAGTGATATAAATAAGGACATTTAATGACCTGACTAAAAAAATGCATTTATGTTTGTGTAGACACACATCATCAAAGCGCTAGGAACACAACTAACACTGCCAGCTATCTGTGCATTTGACAATACCACAAGCCTATTGCCTTAAGTTTCTCAAGGCTAAGCATTTTGCATGGACATGAAAGATGGCATGAAGCTTATACAAATACACTGAAGAAAAGCAATTCTCATGGTAGCAGATATAAATATTGAATTCAAACTATTATAATGAAGATAGGTCTACAAATAGGGAAGCAGACAACAGGAGTTTTAATATCCAGTGCTGACTCTGCTTCTGCATTTCCACAAATTAATGAAGAGTAGAAAGATAGGCCAGGAAAAAACATTTCTGAGAAAGACATATTCAAGACTTCCAGGAATATGTACAAATTCTAACAATTAAGAGATTGTTATTTCCCATTTCCAAGCTGTCCCATTATATAAAGTAACAGCAACCTAGATGAAACAACCAGAGTAAAGATGTGTAACAGAGTGAAAGCATCACACTCTACCAGCATCAACAAGCATTCCACCATCAACTGCAGAGCCATTTCAGAAAGTCTAAAAAAACATAGTTTTAATCACTTGGATGACAGGATAATACTTCTGTGAAATTTACAGGACACAGAGAAAAATCAGAAGCAAGAAAATCAAGTACATGACCTGTCTTGGTACTCCTAGCATAAAACACAATAATTCATTTTAAACTCCCGATGAAGGCAAGCTTAACCCAACCACAGCTAAAGCCAGGCATGTGCTTCTTTACATGAACTAAGCTGCTCAAGCAAAAACTCTACTGGAGTCATCTGTCATCACAGTATTCATGAAGAGATTAGCATTTTTATTGTGATAGAGGTTATGACATTTAGACTTCCCTAACACAGAGAGTGCCTTTTCAAAAGAACAGTACAAAACATACCTTTGTTGATGATGGTAGAGTAGGAAAATTAAGCCAGGCTGGAGCAAAGTCATGCTGCGCCATTTAGGTCCAGTCTCTCCGAATCAAAGAAAAAAGGCTTAGCACCTCATGGCAAGTCCCTGTAATCAGAAGAAAAGAAATGAGTCCTTTCAGATGCTTATGTTACAAGGGGATTACACTTGCTGTCTTTTGTTCAGTATTTCCCTTCCGTTTTCCCGTATTATTTTCCTCACAGATCTGGTTTAGAATCTAACTATCCTCATCTCATTTACAGCATCAAATCTGTGCTTTTATTACTAAAGTGTCACATAAATCACATATATCACAGGAATCATGAAAATACAACTGTAACATTTCTTCCTTTATTTCCTCTTATAAACAGGATGAAGCATCTTGTGTAAGGTCTGGTCCAGAACATTATGGCAAAATTAGCTTGCCAAAATACTTTCTGGTACTATCTAGAAGGGATTTCAGTAGCTATTTTACTAGCTTCCTAGAAGCTGATTTTTTAAAATTAATCCCTAACAGTTAGTCTCAGTGGCCATATGAAAGTTCCTTATGAAAAACCTAGATATTTGGGATCATCACAAACCTCACAATGTCTCCAGATTCAATGGAAACAGAGTCTGCATGTCCAGAGTGTTAAAATCCAGTAAAATTTCCTAGTCTGAAAAAGGGCCAAAGAGCGTAATGGTTTACAATTAAAACCCAAAAATACTTTTTCTACCCTACACTATTCTTACAGGTAAGAAAGTATTTCTCAATAAGCAAGAGAATGCAAGGTAATGTGAACTACCTGAAGGTGAACTATCGCACAGACAGGAAAGAAACAGATGAAACACCACCTGAATTATACAAGTGTAACTGAATCACGCTCTGTAGCTAGTCAATGCCAAATGGTCAATGACTCAAAAATACTTTAAGTATGATATACATGCTATTAGAAATTCAGCTAGTGAAAACATAATAAACACCCACGCACATTTCATAGGGAGACCCAAATAAATGTGTATTCCACATCTCAACACAGCACAGTGCAAATCTGTTAGCGAGCACAGACGTGGTTCACTTTAATCTATGGCTGCTGTAATGTTAGTATTAGTAAGAGATGTGGAATCCGAACTTGGTAACTCATAATTAGTGTTCTTCTCTGACCTGAACCAGAATATTGCAGGCTATTGCAGATTTCCATTGACAGACAAGACTGTTCCAGCTTCTAAAATGAAGTCTAACAGATTGTTAGATTTAACTTCGTGTAAAACCGTACTTAGTTGAGCTGCTGGTTCTTTTTAATGATGTGAGCTCATACTTAAGTTTTTAGGTACCTCCAATACCATAGTCAAAACTGTAAGGTAGGACGTACAAATATTACAGTTAAATAGAGACAAAGTTAAAGGTATGTCTCACCCAAATAAATAATTGTAAATTACACTGTTGAAATCATTCAACGCTCACTCCTAAACAAATTTCAAGAAAAACTCCAGAGAAATTTTCTAAGTATTCAAGTTATATCAAACCAGTAAAATAAAAATGAACAAAGCTGTAGAGTCAGTGAACCATCACAGAAATGGATTCTCTTTCTAAAAGGAGCCATCTTCACTTCTACTGATACATCCCATTCAGCAATAGTATACAAAAGGGCATATGTTTACAAATTAACCAAGAGATGTCAAATCAAGAAACAACAAATCTGAGCAGATTCCAGCAAGAAAAAAAATTTTATTCTCCTTCACTAAGACACAGTTCTCATCTCCAAGCAGAAGAATCATGAAATCTTTAGAAATTATCAAGACAGATTTTAAGTACTGAAAGATCAACACAACAACAACAAAGTCTTCAGACTGAGGCACTTACAGTCTGAAAAACAATGAGTAATATTAGGTTTATACCAAGTAAGAACATAAAGATTCCACAAAGTATTACCAAATTACTGGTGCATCAGCTACTAGGTACAGGACAACAAATACACTAACAGTTTAACTTAACAGATTTATCTTACTGTTTTTAAAAATCTAGTCAAGCTTCCTAACATTACTTATGCAACTGCCATGAGAAGAGTTTGTTATTAATTCACTGACATCCTTACCTTTTATTCTTCACACAAAAGACTGGGTGATCACCAAGTGTCCAAGGACTGGAAAGGTATCTTGTAAAAAGACCTTTTCCTACAGCCCACTGACACTGGCTGTCTATTTCTTCATGCAAAAAATTATTCTAGAAGCAGATTCAAGTCTTCCTCATGCTCTCAGCTAAAAAAGCTCTAAAAAAGTTTTTATCAGTGCTGCTCTGTCAGATGAGTCAATCCCTTTCTTAGAAACGATAAAGACAGAGACCTGGGCCAAAGCTACACAATACTCAGAGCACAAAATCAGCTACAGAATGTATATGTAAGTTCCAATAAGCCTATAAAAGACAAACTTCTGGGCTAATTCTTCCAAATAGTCTTGATAAAAAAACAGCAAGAAAAAAAGGACAGATGTATTTCTAGAACACTACCTGATCAAATTCAGAGGTTTGCAGTTAAGGGCTAACATGAAAAACAACTCCTGTGGATACTGGATACTCCACACCAAAGTCAAGAAAACACTTTCTTTCACCTAATTGTACATTTGATTGGTCTAGCAATTAGACATGGGAACAGAGAGTACTTTCATTATTAAACCTTTCTAACTTTGAATAGGCACAAACATCCCAGCCATAATTAAACTGGGAAACAAAGGGCCGGTCTGGAAAAGATATTTTAAAACTGCTTTGGAGGACATAGCCTACCCAGCTTAAAGTTGCTGGTTCCATATTTTACCAGGTTTCATAAACATTCTTACAGCTGCTAGCTTTCTGATGTTGCCACCAAGTATGCCCTAAAAACATTTTTATTACAACTATGACCTCTGTTCAGATGATCTGACACGTATTTGATAGCTCTAGGATACTCTTCATTCTATCTACTATTTTTAAATCAAACAAAAATAACGTTTAAAGTATATGAGTAGAATGAAAGTCAGTAGCGTGACACTGCTTTAATTACACTGACATGCAACTGTATGTCTACTGGCAAGTTTTCTCTCGCATACACACCACACAAATGCTGTTCAGTAACACCAATAAAGCAGCTGATGTACTCCCAGCATTAATACAGCTATCAGAAGTAAACTCAGTGAGGTAAACACCACAGATTCAAACACAATTCCAGGGCTTTCAGAAACTCTCTTGGTAACAAAAGAGTAGGCCCAAAATTTACCATGAATGTTCAAGCCACTATTACCTCTTAGCACAAAATCTGCCATTCTTCAACCAAACTGTGGAAAAAGCTAACTTGGCTCAGGCTCTCTGCACAATTCTAGAAAGGTAAGAAAAAGATACTGAAGCACTGCTATCCTCATACTATTAACACTCAAATACCTTTAAGCATCTTTAATCAGACTGGTCAAACTATTGTCTCATCTCAGCAATAACCTCTTGTGACCAATTCAAGTAATGTGTAGTGACCTCAGCGACCTCAACAGACAAAGTCTTCCGTAGCCCATAAACTTAGATAAAAGTCATGTGTTGCGATGTTATGGATAATAGAATAGTTTATAGCAAAGAAAGAAATCCTGTTCTTAAGTTTTACATCTTGAGGGGGGGGATCTGAAAGAGGTCAGTAAAGCATTTTTCTTCAAATAACTTGCAGTAATTAATCCAATATTCAATTAAATAAAATTTAATTCTATAGTTTTGTCAAGTATGATCTTCAATAATAAGGCAGCAACTGCCAAGGAACAATGAGAACAGCTGGTTCCAGATGATGTACAGTGAAGTGTTTTGTCATGAATATTACTCAGTCACCTACTTTGAGCCACGTTTGCAGCTGAAATAAGAACACTGTACCAAATACAGTCAACCAACACATAGAAAAGGTTGGGCTAGGCTTCTTCTATGGTCGAGTCAATAGGGTCTTTTGTAACAGAAACTATTTCTCACCAGCTGTAAACCAGCAGGAAACACTATATTCTAAACAAATTTGTGTTATCTGCATAGCATCTGGAAAAAAATTGATGTATTGCCTCTGTTTTAGAAAAAGAAGTGACACACTATAAAAAGGGAACCAAAAAGTAACTGCATGAATCAGGAGTCAAGACTTCCAGGAAAAGGCTAAGAAACAACACCTAGAGTCAACACCCAAACCTGCAAAAACAACAAAAATGAAGTTAAAACAACTATCATTAGTTTATCTTGTGCTTATCAAATTGAATGAAGAAATCAAACATTAAAGACTACAGTCAATTTTCCCCACACTACTACACTTTTATTTTTTAAATCCCCACAGAACAAGACACAAGTGAAATTACACTGAAGAATAACAGCACAGGAATTCAAGATTTTACTTGGTGCAATAACAAGCTATTACAGTGATCACAGACAAGAAAAGTCTAAGGAAACTATCTGGCTTATTTTGCCTCACAAAATCATGGCATAAGATGTATTTAGAAAGTGGTTAAGAACATCTGAAGGAGTAAATTTCAGCAAGAAAGGAGATATCTTCCTCCAAAACACCACCACAAGGTATCAGTCACAGTAGATTGAAGGTGGATGGACAGACATACGGTCCTGAAGATCAGAAGAACAATATTCTGAAACAGCTTTAAGACTTAGACAAATATTTGAACCTGTCGATTTCTATTATTCTTCTAAATCAGACCTTAATAATTGTAATTAAAGAGTTTAATGTGCAGGATGATGCATTACACAAAGGTAACACTGTAAAAGCCAATCCACTTTTTCCCCATTTTCAGTGCTAACCATGCAAGAATGATGTCTCTCCAGCAACTTTTTTTTCTCTCCCCTGCTAATTGAAATCAATACACAGTTTAAAAAACTAATTTTTTAAGCATAAAGATCACCCTCTACAGCCAAAATGTAAGTAAAATTCTGTTTTTTTCCTGCAACAACACAGATAGAATTCAATATGGTACAAAAGCAGAAACACCCTTCTATTAACACCTTTCAGATTAGCTTGCGTTCAGATCACTTCAGCAAAGTGCTTCCTCAAATTTCATCTTAATATTAAAATTTTTACTTTGTCTGCAACCTTGAATTCACCCTTCCAGGGACACGCAAACTTATTAACATCTAAGTTTCATTTGCAAAGCTTGTCCATAAACTAAAATCTCTACCATGCAGTTCTCACATGAAACAGGGGCATGAAATACACAGATCAAGGAGATTCAGATAAACAAATGTAGAGGTCTGCCAGGCTCTG
>VXBT01004512.1:0-18891 GCA_013400235.1 Oriolus oriolus
TAATTATGCTTACTAGTCAGTACATGATTGGTGTGTGCATTAAAATTTACATTTGTATACAATTCTCATTTCAGTGCTGCTGGCTTCTTTTTCTTCCCATGATGGCATTCTTTACTGTGTCCCTGCCAAATCAGCAGCTCCTGTCTTGCTAGTACAGTACGGTAACAACAGAAGCTCCTGTTCTACTTGTACAGCATGGTTACAATTATGGCGTACNAATTATGGCGTCCAGCCTATCTATCTTAACCTTGCATGGAGACTGCTTGACACTTGCTGTGTCAGCTATTCACTATGTTTCTATTTCTCACATCAACATAATATATCAATCTTATTTGAACTACATTATTGTTTCAGCAGTTCCTAAACTATACTTCTTTTGTACTGTGGTCAGTACATCTTTACTTCATATCCTTGGGTTGTTTCTCTTCTTTCTTCCATGGTGTTATCCTTTACTCAGCTTGATTCAATGCGGGGAAAGCTGGGTTGTACGTTCCCAGTGTCCGTTCTCCTGCAAAAATTCCTCGACACTGTTTCCTGTCCAGTGTCTAGTTGGTGCATTATGTTCCATGTCTCATTTCATTAGCTGAGCCCTATATGATGTCAATTCAGAAAAGCAGTGGCTGTACATAATAAAATCCTTGTAATGGTATGACAATGACAGTATTATAGTGGTCTTTTTCTTGGTTCCAATGTACATTTCACCATTAAATTTCATTCCTTCGGCTCAGATGCAGTGATAGAAAGAGATTCAGCTATACCCCAGCAGGAGCTGTAAAATTTTCCTTGAAATGTTACATAAGGGAACACTTGATAGATGGAAAATAGTGATGTTTCTTTCAGTTCACCAAATGTAGAATAGTAATCTTGGTAACCAGTCTGACAACGTCATAGATACTCACTTCCCTTTGGGAAAAGGAAAAAAAAAGAGGGGGAAAAAGAAAAAAAAAGGGGAGAAAACAAAACCTACCTTCATAAAGAAAAAGTTATATATTGTCAGAATACATTTTTATTTAACCCGTATGTCAGAGAGAAAGAATTTTGATGAGGGTAAATTCAAGGAAGTCTTATGAAAGACATGGTTACATCTAGGTTTGGAAAATGTTTAGTGCAATGCAATTGGTAAGACTGTAGAAGTAGGAAGGCAGTGTCTGTTTTGCAAAAATTGGGTGCTCATTCCAAGTTGAATCGGACTGCATATTTACCAAAACCATATGTGAAATTTACCACATCTTATTTTATGCCGAAATTTATGAAGAAAAATATGTAAGATGGGAATTTGTTGTAGAAAGCAATTTTTCATCAATTTAACCACTGCTTTCAATAATCACAAAAAAGGGTTTACACAAATCTGAAAGAGCAGAGAGAATAACTGGGACTAAATCTTCATGTCTATCACTGCCTATACCCAGAGTGCCCCATTTCTATGTAGAATTCTCCATTTGCTTATGTTGTATGGGTAAAATGAGACTGTAGATAAGACTGCTGGGCAGGGATGACACTGTCTATGGAGATGTACTTGAGGGCATCATGAGACACTGCAACTACAAGTGCATTTTTTGCTAACCAAATCCAAACTTCTGTGAGATTTACTAGGGGCAGAGTATAGAAATATCTGCTTGGAGCCAAATAAAATTTCCATTCTGAAAGGCCAGCTTCAATTCCCTGTAGTGTTTGTCAGTCCTTTATCTGGCAAACTGGTATTTCTAGATTAATGTGCAGAAAGTAACAATTCTGCTCCAAGTAATGCAGGTAGGACATGTGTGTGTGTGCACGCGCGCGCACGCGCCCGTATATTTCTCACTACATGGGAAGAAACTAAACATTTTTTAGAGAAATTCACAGTGGTATGAAGTGCATGGCTAGGAGAAGGAGAGACTCTGGAAGCAGCTGTCTGAAGAAAAGTAAAACTGGACTGCACACTTTGCAGCATTAAATGCAAACTGTCATGTATTAAACAGGATAAATGCATACGCTCTTGTAATTTTATAGACTATTGTGATAAGGAAATATTTTTGCACACATCACAACAAGGCTTGCTTACTTTATTGTATCTTTAGTGATAAAAACCAATTTATTCCTAAGGAGTACTCCCGCCCAAAACAGGTCATGAAATCCTTTTAAAACATCACATTTTTCAGTGCTTTTTATTTGAGAAAGAAATGGAGTTTCTCTTGTCTCCAAACAGAAGAGATGCACACAATCATTCATTTCTTTTTTCCCTCAGCATAGTTGGCTGTATTGATACCTCAGTACAGATTTCCATGATTACAGGAAAACAAAACCTTTTCTCCAATCTTCTCACTTCATGGCATGACACTTTTTAGTTTTGCCACATGATCTGCCCATATTAAGTCCCTGATTCTTTACACAAACATCACAGCCTTTTTTATGTCTGGACTGGAGCTCATGAGAATCACAGAAGCAGGTGTAATTATTCTGTGGCATTGCCTATTTTACCAGCCTTTGAGGCTGCCAAAATAAGCTGGAGAACTATGTTCCTGACAGGGTCTTTAGCTATTTCTTATGATATTAGGAGTAGTCCAAAAGCAGACTATTACAGAAGGTAAACTCTTAATATCAGATGAGATTCCACAGGTCCTCTGGGAAGATATCAAAAACAGACAAGAAATGAAAAATTGTAGAGTATAGTCTAGAAGATCCTGAAAACTGCAAAATTGCTATTACTATAGGGTTCATTCCTAAAGAATGTTTAAATCTGGGAGAGAAAATACGTTTATATTGCAGAATATATTGTCAACATATTATTTGTTAAAAGAGGTTATGCATTTCTCCCTTCCAGATTTTCCCTATGTATTTATTAAGAAAACATTCTTAACTGTATAGTGTTTTGTAAAAATAGTGGACAAATTAAGATTTAAGAACAGTTAGTTGCCTTGTTGCCATGGTTACCAAGAGTAATTGACACTGATTGCTGAATACAGTAAAATAGAAACAGAATGTACCATTTTAAAGAGGGTACATATAGAAAATTTAGAAGCAAATTAACACTCAAGAAAAGAACAACAGCACAATTTATTTTCAGCTGAGTTCCCTACTTGATATAGTTTTGTGCACAAAGCATATATTACATGTGGCAGGGCGATAAAAAAAACCCCTCCATCATTTGGAAGTGGTTTTAAATAATGTATCTCTTCAGTTCTGTAGATGGAAGTGCATGTGTGTATGTGTCTGTGTGAATGTGCAGACATGAATATCTGTTGTAGGGCAGCAGACAAATAGTGTCCTTTATTCCAGATACTGATAATAGCATACAATTTCATCTATACTGTGTGTGGTAAAATGCTTAGTTATTATTCTAGATTATAGACAATTTAGGAAGTCAGGTTGTCTGTTTCCAGAGTTCTGCTCCATGCCGTAATTTCAGATGAAACTCTTAAATAAGGTGTGTTATTTAGTATAATAGAAACAAACAAATGGGGAGTTGTATGTCTTCATACACAATGAATTTGAATATCATAAGAAATAGACTTGTGGTTTTGAGCAACTAGAACAGAGAATTTTTGTAAATATCTGAATTTTTGAAAAAAAAAATAGTGTGCTTAGCCCCTAGAATTTATCTATAATGCAAGCTAGAGTTGATTGTGCTTTAGGGTTAGGAGATGGACGTGTGATGAACTTACGCCTCATTTATCTATGATTTTCTTCCACTAGAAAAGGTTTTATAAGAGACAATTATACCCTAAGCCAGAATGTAGAAAATGGCGAGATTGTTTAACACTTGATTAGTGCAGAAGGTGGATTTCTACAGCACTGTAGCTTTTTTATAAACTGTTAATTACCTTGCAACACTCTCAGGCTGCAAAGAAATATTATATCCAATAACTTTCACTAAGGAAATCAAGGTAGGTTTTCCAAGTATGTGTGATGGATTTTAGACACTGAATGCCATAATGTTCAAAAATCTCAGGTCCCCTTAAGGTTAATTTTTTAAAGCTTGCTGGTTACTGGGCAGTTTGCAAAATCTGTTTTCTTACTTGGGCTACATCATTAGCAGACATAAAAGTTAAATGCTCAGAGTTCTGTTGAACTAGAAGCATAATCTATTTTACTGTTGAACTGCACCATTTTCTCATCGTAACTCATGCAATACAGTTTAAACCAGTTTAAAATGTTCTCTTGGCAAAATATTTGAAATGCTCACCAATACAGCTTGAAAAATTTCAGTAAAAAACAGCTACTCAAAGCGAAAAAACAACCTGGATGCAACGTAACATAAGTAGAAAAAGAAAGGTTTCACCAAACCCAGGGACTTTCTCATGAGATCCCAGTGAAATGACTAGAAGAATTGAAACAATTAATTACTGTGTCAGTGAATAAGAAGTAACCATCATTAAGACAGCTCTATGGTAACAATCATGACTTACAGTAGCAACACTTTCAGGGAGCTGAATCTGAACTCTCTATACCCAGATTGTTGTGATCAAAGCCTTCCAAAGCTTTGGGACTGAAATTCTTTGCATTGTCTCTTTTGGCTTTCAGTAGAACTCTACCATTTCTCACAACTCAGATGGACCCTACTCAAATATTTCTTTATGCAGCAGTATTGAGTGGAGGCATCACAGCGATGTATATTTATCCATTTTAGGCTGGGATCAAAAGAACACCTTTGAAAGTTAGGGAAAGGGATGGCTGGACTAGCTTTGTCTGTAAACCAGCCTAACAAAGCAATGGGTTCAGAGCAGGGAAACACTTCTTACCTGAGTCTCATGAGCTACTTAGACAAGTAAATACAAGCAGGATGTGCTTTCTGCAGCACCTTGTTCTAGGCAAGTGATACTTGAATAATAAAACAAGAAGATTAGAGCGAGCCCTCTGTAAAACTAGAGGGAGGGGATTTCCTGGACTTGTTTCTTTCCAGGGGAGGAGCTACTTCAGCTGCTGGGGTTAAAAAACTCAAGTGATAATCCTCTACCTTCTCCTCCTATCACAGTTTAATTGTGATGCTTTTTTTGTCATTGTTCCACTGCTCCTGTCACCCAGGGATCTGGGATTTACTTTGTGTCAACTGAAGCTTACTTCTGACTATAATAATATTAGGATAGCTATATACTGGGATATTTCACTATCCTAATGATTGGCATTAACTTGAAGAAGTGAGGTGAGCTGGCTTGAGGTGCCAGCCACTAATGCAAACACTCTGGAGACTTCACTTCTCTGCAGACGGAAGCTGTGTGAGAAACCTTTCCCATCAGCTGCTACTGCCTCTCACTAATCCCCTCAGGGTACATCTATGCTTTCAGTCAGATGTGATTGCGATGTTTGCTGTGTGTGAAAATGCACATTAGCTAGGTTTAGAGGTTGAAAACACACCCCAGAAGCAGAGTAAATAAGCTTAACAAGGCTGTTCTCTCTATCTGCTCAGGGCTTGTAGTGCTAACCCTGTTCTGTGTACCTGATCAGGGATGCCAGTAATAGCTCTTGTGCATGGGCAGGGTGAATTGAATTGCTGCCGTGACAGCTGCATAGACAGATTCCCTAGCTATTAAGAGGGCTTCACAGTCCTATTCTGAAACTGTGGATTTGAGTTTTCTTTTCTTTTTTTTTTTAAGTACACACAGCACCTTCCCCTTATTTTTTCCTAATACTCTGATGTAATAAAATCATGTTTGTATATTGTGATGCCTGATTGTAGAACTAGAAAATGGTATTTTTTAGTTTTTAAAAGACAGGCTGCCCTTGATTGTAGGTAAGTCTGCAGGGAGTATTCTGAGTTACTGTTTCACTCTAGATAATAAACTATTATCCACAGGTTTAATTTTATTATTGCTCTTAGTTTTCTTGCAAGGATGCCTAATAAGAAAGGTCAAGGTATCATCAAAACATAGACAGATTTTTGCTGAATGACATAAAACTGTCAGAGATGCTGAGCTTTGATGTTCCATTAAGTGATCGATGTGGATTACTGACTTTTGGCTAAATGCTGCTCAACTCTATAAGGTCAATATTTGTTAGTTCATTGGTAGAATAATTAATCAATCAATACAGGATGCTCGAAGTCAGGAAAAAATATTGCGAAGACTGTATGTCTGGCATTAGGAACTAAAATTATTTCATAATGTCTTTGGAGTGTTATTAACTCCCTGTTTACAGAATTTATTTGTAACCATCACAATTCTAGTGGAAGGAAGAAAAAAAAGCCAAGCAAAGAGCACTTGTAACCTTGAGCTGCAGGAAGGAAATACCTCTAACAAGCAGAGTGCATCATCATTAGTTCGTCCCTTTCACATCATCACACTCAGCTTGGAAAATAATTGCATGCAATTTTTCTATTTTACAGTTGGGCCACATGACACAATGTTCTTTCTTTAGAGCTCCCACTCTGGTTCTCCCATTTTGTCTTTTTTTGTTGTCTTTAGCACTGCCTGTAGCCTCTCACATGTCTCCACTGGAAGCTTTTACAGCACTGCATGTACAGTGCCTTCCATGACAAGGCTCTGAACAATCAGACAGAACTTTTAGAACACAGACAGCTGCAGCAATATTAATGAATAGGGATAAAAGGCATCAATAGGTAGCCTGGGTATTTTCCAGATATAATAGCTTTAAACTTCACAATTCTATTATAGTCTAATGCACCAGACATTGCTTTCAACTTACATGTAAAAAAATGTGTATAGACTTCTTGTCTAGAATGCTAACATGGGCACTTCACTAACTTCATATATGTCCAGAATTTTTTTAGGCTCTGAGAATTGAAAGAAGGAACTCTCTCTCAGAGATTTACAGTAAGTGTTTTTAATGACTACTGTGAATATTTTTTAAAAAAATTCCTTCTTTATATGCCTTGTTTTTGTACATGCACAAATAAAATAATTGCAGATAATTGATGGTGCACTCAATAGTGAGACCCAAATGTCTTCTTGAAAATTTAAGATATGCCATGGTGAATGTTTGAAGAATAAATAGTTTACACCCTTCATTAAGAAAGGGGTTTTTCCAAACTACTTAACATAAGTGGGAAAGGGACTTGCAATAGAGACTAATTTTACTAGGATCAGTCACTTAGGACTTGAGAAAGGTAGAGAGCAGCTTCATGTGTTTTCAGGGGTGAGAGGCAGAATATTTTGTCAGACTCACTTGTGAGCTGGCTTGCAAATTCTAGACCTTAATGAGGGCATCTCCCTGGCTTTGATTTTTAACTAGGTCAGGCTCTGGCTTTATGTAACTCTCTCAGTCATGCAGTGTGGCAGAAAGATTCTGCAAGGGCAAGGCTGAACATTGCTACGCTGTAGTCCATTTCTTGTCATCTGTCTCAGAGGACACGCTGTTGAGAACAACTGAGGCTGCACCAAGCAGAAGGGGTGAGAAATTATGGTCCTTCAGACCTCACTCATCCTGACAGCAACAGTATAGACTTATTCTTCCATTTCAGCAGTGGAGAATGGAAGCACAAAGGGCTTGTATATGGAATTTAGAGCAGGGCAGGAAACTGCACCCAGATGTACCAAGTCAAGGATTTATTTTGAATCAAGTGAAAATGCATAAGCCTCTTGGTACTTTATTAACATTATTAGAAGTATGATAAACTCTTATAAGTTTGATTCAAAGGTTATGACACATACTACAAACATTTTATCACACAGTTATCTTAAAACTACATTTTTGTGGGGTGTTGTTAATTGGTAACTATATAATTTGATTGATTTTTTTAGAGATATTTTATTACAGGAATGATGGTTTGTGGTTTACTGTGATGGAGCACAGAAAAGACAGGCTCAGAGCTTTTCTCTCATGCTTTTGGTTAGCTTGAAGGTTGTATAAAATCAATCTAAGACCACAAATTACAAGAAAATTCTCTTACATAACTTCTGTGAAAGTTTTACAGTTTGGCTGTTTCACATATTACCTGGATGGTTTATTGCTTTCTGTTTGTCTGTGTAGGATTAGAAGAATGCATTTCTCACATTTCAAATCCTGTAATAACATCATAGTTCCATTTCCCTTGCAGTGTCATCTGCTCAGTCAAATTGAGATGACTGTAGGTGTCAGTCATCTGATCTTTGTAGAAGATCTTTGTAGAAGGGAAAAAGAGCACCTCTGTGAAGTTTCCTATGCACCATGTTTCACTGATTTGTGCTGGGTAACTGTGCCACAGCTTGTTATACCGCATTGAAACTAACATCTCATGACAGAAATAAGTCAATAAGGACACAAGCTGCCACAACACTTAGCTCTGGCAAATGCATACAAAACTAAAAATGAAACAACACTGAAATAGATGTTGTATCTCAATTACCATAGATTCCTTTTCACCAACAGTTTTCATACAATGACTCCAGAATTTTATGCTGACAAAAGGTTGTCGTGATCCAAACTGTGGTTCCAGGCAGAGGTTAAGCGATTACTCTCAAAGTCAGAATTCTGAAAAAAGTATTCTCCCTAATACTGGACTTCAAAAACCTCTCTGAACTTACACCTTACTGTTATTACAATCTCCATTGCACTCCATCAGGTTGCAAATGTCAGTACTGGGTGCTGTACAGATATACAGGAAGATATAATATGAGTCAGCATAAGTGACTTGAAATTTGAAAGTGTTAGAAAGAAAGCTGGAGGTCCTGAAAAAGCTACTTTCACTGACAATCAATAAAAAAATTATTTTGGTTCTGATGAGGCTGTAAGTTACAGCCTAACAACCTTGTCTATCAGGAGATGCTGGAGAGCTTCCCAAAGGAGGTAATGTCATTGTCTCTGTTTTATTGGAAAGGACAAAAATGGATCAATTTGTTCAGAATCATCCAGGAGATGAGTGGCCAGGGCTAGACCATTGGTAATGTCATCACTGGGCTGAATAAATACTACTTTTTCTGCTCTGTGGGGTGCACTTTCTATGGTTTCTGATGAAGACACTTTCCTAGGAATTATGCTCCTAGGAACATAGTCAACATGTACTCAAATGTCACGTTAAAGCTTGCTGCCTGTAATTTTCTTCTTTTTAAATTTTTTTTCAAGGAAGGGTCTCCAAAACAATTATGATATTACAAAAATGTTATATACTTCTATGAATTTTAGCTTTTGTAATAATCTTTTTTGGAAGAATTTTGTGCAGATGAAGTTCCTCACATCAGTAATTTGCATTTACTTCAGAAGCAAATTAAAATATTTTCATTCTGGGAATATTGTTCTAAACTTATTTTTTTTCTGACAGTGGGTCAGAAATACAAGCCAAAATAGCCTCCAAGAAGTGATCAATCTTTTCTACTTATCCATCTTATTTTGTGTTTGGTTACAGCAAGAGAACACATATATGATTTACCACTATTTAAATGTTTTATCTTGAAGCCTGTCACAGTGAGTAGTACTCAATATAAAGCCAGAAAATCAGCAAGAGTTAGGAAGAGCTCTAGCATTAGCAGATGTCTCAGAGATTTTATGAAGTAACCTGTCTGGATGGTATCTATGTTTTATATCCAGATGCATCTTCATATGGAGATAGATAGTTATATTTCAAAGTGGGATGGCCAGCAGCTAATTTCTAAGAAATGTTGTCAATACTGAGGGACAGAAATAGCGAGGAATACTGTGGGCTTGACTTTTCCCAGATTAGAGGAACCTACAGCCCTGTGAAGTTTCCTTTGCAGAGGGTAGCTGGACTGAACTAGACATTTGGATGTTAAGTACATGTATAAGGTATTCCTCAGTACACTGGCATGTATTTTCACATATTTTTAATGTTCAGATACAGAAGATTTGTAGGAAATCTGATGGCACACACATTTGCTAGTATCCATTATGCCCAATTAGGAAATGCTGCAATTGTAGAAAGGATGGGCAGCCACTACATTATGAATTCTGGTGGGAGGCACTAAACATGAAAGTGTTGTTCTTTGCCTGAGGGCTGTCTTAAGTGCTAGGCTTTTGATCTTAGTGACAGTTTTAAAACCCTTAAGTAAACCAGAACTAGGAATAAAAAAGCTGACAGCTGTGGCTCACTTCTCTCTGTCTCTCTTTGCCTTCCTATTATCCTAAACCCTTGAAGATCTCTGGAGAGAGACACAGCTCATACTGCACATGTGATTAAACAGCACTCATCATGTGTCCCCTGGAAGTGCACTATCTATGTCTTTTTTACTTCTCTCAAGTTATTGAGATGACTAAAGGTATGACCCTAAAGATATGAACACATTACTGAAAGAGCTAAGGTGGTGCAAGTTTATAGTTTATATGGTATCCTTATGCCTTCATGAATATTGACATCTTGTAGCTATAGTGTAATGTTCAGGCAGCACGCAATTTATGGTATAAGTAAATTAAAGTGTGAAGCCAATTAACTACTTTGTGGAAAAAAAAAAGCTCTTGATAGGAATAGGGAAGGCTTACAGTCTACATAAACAAAAATACAATTTTATGATACAATAGTTACTACATGTTTTAAAAGTTTCCCGTTATGGTTGGCAAATGAAAGAAAGCAGATAAAATCCGAACATGTCAGGTTAATAGTAATTCTACTCTGGCTATAGATGCTGTTGCTTTAATTATGACATTCATCATCTCTCTAGGAAAAAGCCAAAATCTGTAACTGTACATATACAGACACTCAGATTTTATGTGCAAACACAAATGTATGCTTTTTACCAATGCAGCCATGTAACTGTGATTTTTACAGATATAGCTGGAAAGATATGGGTTCAAAATAGGGTTATAACACCTACTACAACATAAGCTATTAAGATCTTTTATGGAAAATCTAATGCCACCTATACAAATTCTTTATCACAATCAGTTCTGCTGAATAGCTACGTGGGGAATTGTAAAGACAGTAGATGAGCCATTCCACTGATGGCCTTGGAAGACATTGTAATGATCTATTGTCTGAGATTGTCGGTGCTGTGGCTTCTATACTCTCTTCCCCACATACCACTTTCTAAAGTCATCCTAGTTCATTGACGAGAATGACTGATTGTATATTTGGAAGTGCCGCTGACAGAAATTATGCCCTAGTTATGGCTGAGAAAGTTTTCAAATTCCTGGCTGCAGGTGAAATGGAAGTAAAAAATAAATAAAAAGGATTTTCTCTAATAGCAGGTGATAAATATTCTTCAGTAGATTTCTAATATTGATGGCTGAAAAACTAATAAATCATTGCAGACTCCACTTAAAACCAGTGAGATTTCTCTGACTGTACTGAAATTTTCTCTTGACTTCAAGAATTAGGACAGAATCAGAGTGAACTGTGTTTGTGGTAGATTAAATGCTCCTTTTTTTTTTTTTTTGTTTGGTAGGCTTGGACTAACATTATTCACCGAGTTTCTGCACAAAATGTAAAAATCACACTGATTTTTGAAGGCTAGTAGTCTTAATGGACATACACAGTTTGGTCAGAATTGCTTCTACTACAGTATATATGCACACATATTATGCATAATATACTAGGAAATAAGTAAATAAGAAATAAGCACAGTTAATGGGGATTTAGTGGGCAATAAAAATATATTTCAGGTTTTCCAAAACAACATTTTAGGGATATCCTCAATCTGGATTTGATGGTTCTAGTTTAATTAAGCCTGTTAGCTGAGAATTGCAAAAAGGACTGTGGCAAAAACAAAATATGGAAGAGATTAAATGATTCCAAATTTTTAAGGTGAACAGGAAAGAACATTGTTATTCCTATTAGGTCCAGAACCAACAAGGAAAATGACAGGGTAAGGGTTAATCTGGCTCCTGGGTCCCTCCGAGCAATGAGAAAAATATCTATACTGCAAAAAGCCATACACTGTATAACTGTAATTTTGTATTTTAAAGCCAAAATACTTCTAAAGTTGAAAGCTTAACACACTGGTAAGTAATGGAGAAGAAATATTCAGCACTGTATATAATCCAAGAAAGCTTTAGAGTTCTGTGTATCTTTTTAACTTCCTGTCTAGAAAGTAAACCTTGTTTTGAAAAGGTACTCTGTAAGAGCTTTGTTTAATGATATTTGACTGAATAGGGGCTGTAGAGCCACTGCATTGAATGTGCCAAATTTGTCAATATATAGTCAACTTCTAAAAGATTCACAGCTCCTTACCATCCTGTTCCTCAAATTTGACGATGGCGATAAATCACTGTCAACATTAAAGTTACTTTAGTAGTCTCAATGATAGAAATCACCTCAAGCAATGTAATTAATTCTAGATTCACACAACTTAGTAACTGTGTTCTCTCACTCGGGACCAGACTGTTCACAAATGTCTTACATATTTTAAGCCCCCAGCAGAATTAGAATTTGGAGCTTCATAGAGCCTGCTCTAGACATAAAACAGACATTGCATGAAAGTCCAAGAGCTACTGGCTAAACACAAGAAATAGTGGTCTCAGGATCTTGCTCTAAGATTGAGGCATGTCATAAAACATAGCTAATTTATTTTAGTGATGTCTATTATAAAGTGCTTTTATAGAGATTTTGATTACAAAAGGAATTGTCCTATTCTGTTTGTACAACACAGCATGTTCATTAAAGCACAACAATGAAACAATTATAATGTATAAAATTGGTATAGGATAGTATTTTTTGAGAATAAAAAAGGTTTATTTAATTTGATTGAGGTTTTCCTACCCACAAATTTTGACGACAGCAAAAATATTTTCTGTCATATACAGAAAAGATGAAAAGATGAAAAAAAAGGCCAGGAAAAAGTATTGCTACAGATTAACCCGTGTGTACAGTGATTGTAGTGTAAATGGACTTTCCTTTGTGCATACAATGATGTTATCTTTAGCAACCTATGTTGCTTAGTAGAAGCTCCTTAATTTACTACCATAACTGCTTCAAAACACTCCTCATTGCTTTCTTTTCAAACAGCCATTTTTTTCCTGGTACAGTTCTGATGACCTTGATGGGTATTATATCCTGTTTCTATTGTCCTAATGCCCCACTTAAGGTCTCTCATAAGTTGCTGATAATTTCCTTGCTGTGTTTGTAGGTGATGACAATTTTGATAAGGTACTTAGACTTCTGTAGTATTTCAGATTAAAATTTTGTGTGGCATCTCATTTGATTCTTAGTTTATTAGTTCTAATATTTAGTGAAATGTCAGGTCAAAGTGAAGGCAGAATCAATAAAGAATAAATAATGAATAAAGAGTTATTACACATAAAGAGACATTACCACTCTTTATGAATAATTTTTTTCTGTTACAACAGAAAGACCAACTCTATTATTTTTCAAGGACACTTCACACACTTGCATAAAACCATTTTATTAAAATTAATAGAAAAAATATTATAGTTATCCATTAAAATAAATGCCCAATTACTCAGTTATTAAAGAATGTGTTCAGTGTATCCAAATGGCCTGTGTACCTAAAAAATCCATCTCAATAATCCTTTTTTTGTTTTGGTGGAATTTTGAGTACCTAACCCAGCAATGAATTTTTAATTCAGTAAGCCAAGAAGCTGACTAAAAATCCATTGATTGTGAGGAACGTGGCAAAGGGAAACATCTAATAAAAACAAAACCACATTGAATTGTCCCCTGAATCTTCACTTATATATTCCAAAAGAGGGCAGCAAATGTCTGCCTATCTGGTGCTTTCCAGTTCTGGTCAGCAGTGGTCACTGATGGCAGGCTGATGCCGACCTTTCCTATATTCACATTTTAAAGTACTTGTTATGAACAGGAAGGATTTTTTGGGGAAGGAATGAAAGCCTGATTGGCTCTTCTGTGCAGTCCTTCAAAATGTTAACAGGAGGAAGTCCCTGCATGTCAGTTGTTTTCTTTATCTTATTCCAGGTCTGGTAAAACACAATTCCGAGCAGATGCAACAAAATAATCTGTGTAGTTCAGACTAAAAACTCTCATTGTTTCTTTCACACTAATATGCAATTTTGCCTTTCATCCTCTTCTCCAATAGTGAAAACATTGTATAAATACAAATAGCCAGTCCTCCCCAACCCAAAGATACACGCAGAAAACAAATAAATAAAAATATCCTTTGCAATATGGAATTGGATTTACAGTACAGTCAGGGACCTGTAGAACCAATGTGCTCTTTCAGAAAGGCTGACTAGAAAAAGCAGGAAGGAAATGAAAACTTCCCTATTATATTTTAATACTTTGGGTCCAAAATGCTTCTTCTCAGAGAAAAACCTGAAAGATAATGGAGACATATATAACTTATTGAATATTTTACTGTCCATGTTGCTACTCCACCTAGAGATGGCTTACTAACTCTCATCACTGTGAATGTGTATGTTATGTTCACAACTGCTTACGCATGCTTTTTCCCTTCAGCTGCTACATTTTCCACTTGTTTGCATGGATGCTCATTACCAAAGCAGCTAGTCTTTAAACACAGTAGAATAAAAAAAGAAAAACTACTACCACACGAGAATATAGAAGTAATTAAAATAATATCTCTTTTTAATAAGGAGAATAAAATTGGAGTTTTTAGCAACTCTACGATATCTCTGATTTTTTTCCATATTTAGAGAGACTTTTTAAAAATAACATAGAATCTTGAATACAACGACATGCTGGCTTTTGCAGGTTTGGAACACATTTTATGGAAAAGTGTGTAGGAAGGGCTAGGAAGGATAGAAGGTACAGTTATAAGCTAATGTCAAAAGACACATGGTGCATTAAGAATAAAATACCTTGAAATATGTTGATAAATTCTTGTAGTGTTGTAGTATTTCAAGTCTATGCATTTGTTCAGTACGTGAGAAGGCTCTCACCCTGTCCATTTTTAGTCTGTTTTCCAGTGTATTAATATTATTTATCTCTCCTTTAAAAGCATTTGGATTTTCTGCCTCTGAATTCACTTGATACTAGTTGCTGAAGATTATGATTAAGACTTCATATACCTTTCAGAAATGCTCAGAGCACGGCTAAATTTGGACTTAAATTGGCTTCCCTGGGACCTTATCTAGCTGAGGTTTCAAAACTTGCAGGAATAATAGAGATTTCACAGCCTCTCTGAGTAAGTAACCTGTTCCAGTGCTCCTGTTCACTTTTATGGGGAAGAATTGGCTGCACATCCAGCTGGAATTTCCCGTGTTTGACTTTGTATCTGTTGAACCTTTCTATTCCACTCTGCATCCCCCAGAAGAGTGATCTGTGTCTTCTCAGTAACTTCTTTTCATACACAAACACATCTATGAAAAGTCTTCGCTAGAAAAACAAAAGATGAACTCATTTTTAAGACATTATCCGCTGGGTCCCACTCTGTATAGTTGCTACCAAGCCAGCTGGGCAGCAGACTGCAGATGTAGGAAGGTACTCTCCCTCAGGGGCAGGACACTGCATTTGCCTTTGTTAAGCTTCATGAGGTTATTGTCTGCCCATTCCATCATCTGAGCGTAATGACCTTCAAATATGCACAGAGGAAAGAGAAATGTACTGTCCATAACTATGATGGACAGAAAAAGAGGTCATGGCCTAAATTGTAGCAAGAGAGGTCTAGGTTGCTGCACAGTCATAGGTTGCTATACAGATAAGCCGAGTATTAAAGAGGGTGAAACACCAAAACTGGTCCCTTAGAAGAGCAGGGGTTCAGTACAGGGAAACATAAATCAGATCCCCTCCAGTACAGCTGTTTTTTGAAATGGGCCCTAGGTATTTGCCCTCATGTTGATTCCCCAAGTGATGGAAAACTTCAAATGTTCTTATACCACATATTTCCATAAAGAAATGTTTCTTTCTTATAAATATAACTCTAAAAGAAATGCCTGTATTTCATTTATTCAGAGATGAAAAAAATCAGTTTTCTAATATGAGACTAAAATTATCTGTACCACCTAAGCAAATGGAAATTAGCCTACTTAGTTAGAATTTGAAGTTTTCTTTCTTTCTTTCCTAATTTTTTTTTTTTTTTCATTTATGGAACAATTGCTTGTTTCATTCAGCATTTTTTAATTCTCACTCAGTAACTAAATAAATGTAAACAATTACAATGCTTATGTTGCTACTGCAACTAATTGTAATATTAAATCCCCCCTGTGAATGGAATTTTAATGTTCTTGGTGGCATTTTGTCAGCAGTTTTCCTGCTGTTTAAAAGATCAGTGTCTAATGGGATTAAGGTGGATAATCAAATCTCAAACTGGAATTAGGCTATGAGGTTTGAATGCCTGGGGAATACCTCCCTACTAAATATGAATGAAAGATGTTCAGTGTATGCAGAGGAGAAAAATAAATGAAAGGCCATATTTTCATGCTATGGTGTTACCTCAAATATCTCGACAAGAAACTTGTATTCCTTTTCTGACAGTCAGACCATCAGACAATATATTATTCAATGTCTGGGATTGAAGTATTACTTCAAGAGATTTTACGGTATATTACATTAATTGGGGCATGTTGCAACATGGTTTTGGCTGCAATTTTTAGTGCAGCATCTTAAGATTTTAGTAAAATCTTAAGATTACTTATGGGCATACGGTAATGTTGGAAAAAATTAATTCTGCTATCTCAAACATAGTTCTGGGCCCTGTGCATGTTTGTGCAGCTGAAAGAGTTGGGGCAAAAGAATATGCCTGGTGTTAGGTGTTCATCACTTCCTTCATTTGCTCTGCATGTCGGAGCTGTGAAACTTACTTTTTAAAACTGCAAAAAATAAGTGGTAGCAGTAGTGGATTTCCATATGGGAGTATTATCTTACTCAAGTTGAAATAATAAAAGGAAAAAAAGTGACACACCTGCAAACCCCTGTCAATTGCTATCAGATCAGTTTGAGTACAGTTTGTAAACTGGAACACATTGATAGACAGAAGTCAGCATGTAGAAGAGTGTAGGCATCAGGAAATTGTCTTTTGTGTTCAGTTTGGTATGATCTATGGCTATAAATTCCGTGTTTTTTCCCCCAGCTTTCCCTGCTTTGGTGTTTTATCCAAGGAAAACTTTTCCACCAGAAATAGAAGGATAATAGTGTTTATTCAGATAACAGTTATCATAGCAGTTAACACAGGTGTTAAATGGAAGACCAAAAGACACATTTGGGGAAAAAATCTTGAGCCGAATGTTTGTGCACTATAGCTTAGATCAATAGGTATGTCCTTTGTTGTTTCTCTGGAGAAAACCATATAAAAGACATGTTCACTATTGCTCAAATGCAATTTTCCAGAATACTTTCTAAATGATTCAATTCAATTTTCTTATTTCTAAACTAAGAATTGTCCTGCGGTAATATAGTGAGCATCTTCCCAAAGATAATAATTTTTATCTAATACCTGAAACTATACTGACATATAGCAGCATACGTTGCAGCAGTAGTACATCTGTAAATAACTGTGAAAATTAATTTAATGTACATTAAAACTGTGACTAGATGCTGACTTTGTAATATATTTCGTCAGGTTGTTTCACAACTGGTTAAATTCCAGTCTTACAACAGGGCAATTTAATGAATTTCAATTTCAATGTATTTAGTCTTATCTGTTTTAATACAACTGTTTGACTTAACCAGTAAGCTGATTGTTTTACCACAATTGTTTAATACTTATATGACTCCTCTAAAACATTACCTTTAGGCTTTTTATTGGTTCCTGTGAGACAGAAGAGTATAGGACGTTATGTATCTGTTATTCCACTAAACTTGTTTCTTTTCTTGCTCTTCCTTTCTCTTTTTCTTTCTTTTCTTTCTTTTCTTTCATTTCTTTGTTTTAATTCCTTTCTTTCCTTTCTTTTCTTTCTTTTCTTTCTTTCCTTTTTCTTTCTTTCCCAAAACCAAACAAACCAAAACAATTGATCTTAAATTATCTAATTTGAAAATATATATTACAATGCTGAAAATAGCACTTCTTCCTACATTTCTCATTGTAAGGATTGAAATTTTGATTTTTATGGGAGGTCTGACTAATTATGGAATTTTAAGATTTTCTACTGAAGGGATCTGCAGGCATATTCTAAATAAGAATTAATATTTACAGATGTAATTCAGACATGATTTCTGACACTGAAAACTAAACCACAAACAAATTAGAGAAAAAAAAACTTGCTTTGGGCTTTGAACATTTAATCGCTTTGATGTGTGCCTGATTTTTGCAAATTAGGAGAAACTACACTAATATCCCCAGATTGTCCTGTGTGCTCTTAAGATATGTCATAAAACATAATTTCCACAAGAATAATTTACTGAGGCAGTATAAAGGGAGGATCAAATCAATAGCAGAAATGGCAGATGTCAGTATTTTAAATTATAAGGATTCACATACATATGTGATTTAAGATGGGTTAAGTTTTATTAAGATGGGCTAAGTTTTAAAGGAGAAAAAGCTGAGTAGAAAAGATATTGCTGTCAATCCAGAAATCACAATCCACATGCTACAGGTTTTGGGTAAGGACTGCTGCTCTGTGTCTAGTAAAAAAGGTTTTGCTTAATGACATCCCTAGAGCTATAATGATGTACATTGTTTGAAAATATGACCCACTGCTTCCAGACTTCACCACCTCAACATGGCAAACCACTTGCAGTTGAACTGTGAATGAATAAAAGTGAAACATCCCTTTTTATGTGGTCACAATAATACAAAATAAAAACTGATCTATGAAATGGGGTGGAAGTGCTTGGCAGCACTGAAGTGTCAGCAGCAGCAGAGGCTTTACATTTGATCACTGTCCTTTTCACAGCGTGTTATGCTCTGGATATATATCTGCCAATATATATGCATATATTTGCTCTAGATACATGTTTTGCCAAGCACAGGGGAGACAATGGGAAACTTTATATCTTATAATATTTAGCATGTTCTCATAAAACAGATATTGAAAATACAGAATAAAATGGTCTTGCAGAAGCCAGAGACCCAGGGCCTAAATGCCTTTTAAGTGCTGTGGCCTTGAAGCTCACACAGACATAGTTAAATCTGTCAGTAGAAGCTGAGATCTCAATGTCAGAATTATCAGGTCAATTGTCCCATGTAGTGGGCTTCTTTTGAGCTATATCTCCTAGTA
>VXBT01004523.1:0-19592 GCA_013400235.1 Oriolus oriolus
CAGAGCTGGTGAAGGCTCTGGAGAACAAGTCTTATGGGAAGAACTTGAATGAGCTGGGGTTGCTCAGCCTGGAGAAAAGGAGGCTGAAGGGAGACATTCTCTTTACAACTACCTAAAAGAAGGTTGTATTGAGGTGGGGGTCAGCCTTTTCTCCCAAGCAACAAAAATGGCCCCAAGTCATACCATAAGAAGTTTAGATTGGATATTAGGAAGAATTTCTTCACTGAAAGGGTTGTGAAGCATTGGAACAGGCTGCCCAGAGAAGTGTTAAAATCATCATCCCCGGAAGTAATTGAAGAATGTGTAGATGTGGTGCTTAGGGACAGGTTTAGTGACAGACTTGGCAGTGTTAGGTTAATGGTTGAACTCTGTGATCTTAAGAGTCTTCTCCAACCTTAAAGATTCCACAACTGTCATTTGACAGTGTACAATCTTTTATTGGCCATTTTTATCTCCATGCCAAAGACTTCCATTTTGGAAGGGGCTCCTATCTGCAGAAATTTTATTTGAACACAGACATGTTTCAGCATGGTAAATGTGTATATATGACAAGAGTCATTTGAGGTAGGATTGACTCCTTATCTCAAAGCAAAGCTGATTCCTCCTCAATTTTATTCTCTGTACCAGACCAGAAGCAGAATGCCATCAGTTTTATTCTGATATATCTCTGTATTAATCATAACAGCATTTCATATGGGGATGTATACAAACAATTTTCTGTACAATTATTAGATGTTCAAGAAAAGACTCCATCCTCTTTCATCTGGACACCTTTCTAATTCACATTTAAGCAGATGAATTCAACTTTATTTTGGTCTTAAAATGAGAAATCATGGATCTTGCACCAAATAAAAGTGACTTATTTTCGTCAACCAGAAAGTTTGTGATTATTTTGCTATTTAAATAATCTGATTATTTTGTTATTTAAGTAATCCAAATATATTGATTCTGGACCTGTGTTTTGCAATTGGAGAATCCCACGAGTTTAAAAAACTAGGCCTAATCAGTTTAGTCTGTCTCAAAAGATGCAAATTCTTCAGAAAAAAGCCACAAACGTAATGACCAATTCTCTTTCCATTCTTCTGTATGGTCCTAATGGACAGCAAAGGAGCAGGAAGAGCAAAGTACAGAGCACCAGTCATTTAGAAAAGAAGCTGAGTGTTTTGCAACCCACACAATGCCTGGAGACAAATGCCCTCAAAGCGGTACTTCCAAACACAGAGGTCAACCACCAACTCCCTAAAAAGTCACTTGAAAATGAAGGTGTTCCTGAATTTCTTAAACCAACTTTAGATCTTTCTACCCTGATGAGCAACATATGGAGAAACAGGATATCCTGCACTTTAAAGACAAATTTGTGTTTCTTTCTGATATAGACATAACTAAATCCTTCCCAATGTATTTATGAAAACCATAGCAAATGTCTGTCCATAGTCAAAAACAACTCTTTCCTCAACACAATAAAATCTCATCTCTCCCTGGTTGGCTACAGACCAAAGCACACCTTCAATATTTTTGTCATAGCAGAGGTGATTCACTAGAAGAGCAAAAATCACCAAACTTCGGTTGTGGTGGTACTGACAGTGTTAACACAGCAGTTACAGTTCAATTGTCTCAGAAGTGAACCGAAACTCTTGAGGTACACAGCACGAACAGTCTGATATATTCTTTTGTACTCCTCTGACCGCACAGTAAATCATTCCAACTTCCTAAACCAGAGAAATAACTAGATCTCCGAAGAGCTTTTGACTGGGTTGTCAAGCTGACTCCATCTATAATGCAAGCTACCATGAGAACCAAACATAACCAAAGGACACAGCACTAAACACTCAGCTGGAAACTGCGTAAGAAAGGAAGGGGCAATTGTCTCAGCTGTCACATGAAACTACACCCTTACTGGACTTCTGGCACTAAGAAAACTGCACCAAAACATCCTCATATTTGACTCCATGCATTTTCATACTGGACTATGTTCCTGTTCTGCTGCACATAATCAAATTTGTCTCAGCCCAGACAGAGTTGTTCCACTAATACTCACCTTTAGGGTTTCATGTACTACAGAATAGTTCAGATTTGTTCTGGTCAAGAAGTTGCTATGAAGACATGCATTTCTACTTTGCAGTTATGTTTCTAAAATTATTAAATTACAGATGGAGTTAAAGATGTCTATTGACTCAGTACTCACAGTCTGAACTGTTAACACTCCCAACCCCCTCTGGCAGTACAAAGGCAGGAAACTGCAGAGTTTAAGGTTCAGGGAGCACTGCTCACTGCAGTGGAAAATGACTGCTTTCATCACTGAATGTAAAAACAACTTCTCTCTAAACCTTTGAAAGGAAGCTCCAATACCCAGCTGAGGGATACAAACTGTAGTTGGTTCATACCTGCAGCTACACACCTCCCTCCAGCCGTTCCAGTCTTCACTCTAAAAGATAAGGAAAAACAGACATTGAGGACTCCAGAGTTAACACCAGAAAATAACAAACATTACATGAACTCCACCTGGTAAAGCACGGAGGACTGGGAAAGTGAAGCATATTTCTAACAACAGAAGTCATCATGAGGCAGTAACAACCCTCATTAGACTCAAAACTGAAGCTGTGTATTTCAAAAATACAGAGTAAATGAAAGGATGAACAAAACCAGACTGCAAACACAACATGGCTGAAAAAAAGAAGTCTTAGAGGCTCCTAGCAATGTTCAGTGGACTTACACCACCTGTCTGGCTTTTTGGCTATCACAACAGAAGCAGCTACCAACAGCAGTACCCACAATCCTAAACTCCTATATGACATTATTTTGACAGCTGCAGCACTAACAGATGAAAGTGAAGCTGCAGATGGGAACTCTAATGTATGACTGCATAAATGGAAATAGATGAAAAAGCACTGACTTAAGGAACACAGAATTGAACGACACAAGGAAAAAAATGTTATTTCTACATCTTAAGCTAATCACCAACCAGGAACCATACAGATTTTCTGTACTAGCACCTCATAAATAGGGGATGCTACTTCACGATTGACAGCTCTCTTTTTGCAAACCCAGTAACAGACTCTCAACACGAGCTAGTACATATTTAAATACAATACTTGGATTTTTTATTTGTGAGCTTTCTTGACTTTTTTTCCCCCCAAATAATTTCTTCTCTGCCTCCTCCTGGGTTATTTTGCAGAACTACACTCATGTCAGTCTAGTAGTATTTTACAGAAAATCCAAATTTATTTACCTATCTATAGTTACCAAACTAAAAACTGCATCCATCTGCAAGAAGAAGAATTGTACAAGGCTAGATGAGCTCCCCCATTTTGACTGCTTTGCAGGCCCCTACTGAACCTTTGTTTTCTATTTTTTTTTAGTAAGTGAGAATAAGTGAGCCACATTCTCTTCTAACTTGCCATGTAATATACTTGGTTATTTATCACATGTACTCATGCCCTCCTTTTTAAAGAGTTCTCTTGAGAATTTTCAATTCTTCTTAATTCTTCCTATTTATTCAATTTATTTAATAAAGTACTAAAGCCTCTAAAGGAACAAAGAATCCTAAACACAAGAACAATATTAATTTTCTTATAATATTTGTTGAAAACAAAACCCAATTCATGAATCCTGAAAAACATAACTCAGTTATCTGAAATGTGTATTTTCAAAATTATGCATTTTTCTTTTCTAGAATATTACTGAAAACTGACTATTGTTCAGGGAACACTTTACATATTTATTTTTGTTGTGTTTCACAATAACATTCTGGATTATGAAGCTCCAATTAGTGATTGAGGCAAATATGTTACCTTAAGATACTTCCTTTCACCTCACCTAGATTCTTCTGCTTTTTTGAAGTTTAATTACAAAATATTTGCTTGTGGCCAAAAAAACGGTCTCAGATTCCTGCTAACAGACCTTCTTCATGCCTAACTTCTAATATCTTCAAAACAACATGTAACATAAATTTTTTGCTTATATGCTAAATTATACTCCTTTGGTAATCAGCTTTCAGAAAAAAAAAAGAAATTCACGGCTACTTGATCTTGCGAATACTTAACAATATCTATATAAACAACTTCTTGATGTTGAAAAGAAAATCTTCACTTCACACACGTAACTATGTAAGACTCTAGTGAATTAATTAAAAAACTTCAAAGAAACCAAAAGTGCAGCTAACATAGCCAGAGGAACCCATAACCCTTGGATACCTTTGTGAAAAAAATATACACTTCACTGAATCAAAGGCAAAATCCAAGACAATAAAAACTTCAAAAACCAAGCAGCAAATCTGACAACCACCTGTGGAAAGCCTGGGAGAGTGCTCTTAAATCATAAGTTGGTTTAGTATTGTTTATTTAATTGCATGCAGAACATAAATACACTGAATAATTTATCCAAGTTTATACTGATGCCTAGGAGGGGCTACCTGAAAAGAGAGGCTAGACAAGATTAAGAGAATAAAAGTGAGTATTTATTGAGGGCCTTCAATAGAAACACCTTAGGAGTCAAAAAGCCTCCGAGGGGCTACACCCAAGTCGGACCCAGGGTCACGGATTTTTCACACTTTTGTAAGTTTGGTCCATTTACATCTCAGGGTTAATTCTCCAATCACAATTTCAGGTAATGATGTAATTACCCCAAGTTTGTTCCCCCTCCCCAGAGGCTTAGTTTACATATTTCAGGGCCTGGGACAACAAGGTGTCTTTCAGTCCAGGCCCAGAGAGGGTTTGTTATGTCTAACAGTAGCTAACAAGCTATGCGAAGTTTTAGAGTTACACACTAAACCAGTACAGGGTCTGAAAATCGGAAAGCCAAATCCTAAGGCATCAATTCATCAGATAAACTTGGACCAAAGGCCAAAGAATCTGACAACTGTGTTTCTTCTCAGAAAAATTTGGGTCTTGGATCCATCAGACTAAGGTATATACATAACAGCTGGATGCTGCTAGCCATGTGTGCAGCATAGTCACTTCTTGTGCCGGTTTGGGCCAAATTTGGAGGAAAATATCCCCTGATAGAAGGCAATGACAGCTACCCCTCCCCCACCAGGTTTGGGAAAGAAATATTCCTGGAGGAAAGTGAAGAGGAAAAAAACTATTTATTTAACAAACACACAGAAAAAACCCAAGAATAATAATGCCAAAGAATAGAATATCTCGCTGTGGAGAGAAAACCTGGAAGATTTGAAAAGTCCTTCTGTGAGTGCGGTCTCTCTCCTCCTCTTCCTCGGAGCTGGGTCGGCATGGGGGGGGCCCCCCAGACCAGGGAAGGTCTCCTGGTGAGGTTGTGATGTTCTGATGTTCTGAACAAGTCCAGAAGAGAAGAAAAAGAAACCAAAGTCCCAGAAAAACAAATTTTAACTCTCTGTCTCTCTCTCCAAAGAAACAGAGCCGAAATGACAAAGAAAAACAAAAACAAGAAAACAGGGTGCTTCCTCTCCTCTCCCCTCCCTGCAGAAGCACACTGAGATAGCAGGGTCCTTGAAGCACAGAACTGCTTTGAAAAAAGTTCATCTGGCTTTTTTCTCTTGCATCCAGTTTTTAAAGGCACAGAGAAGCACAGAATTCATATTTAGGTGATACGGGATACAATATCATAAAGTCACCCCAGCATAATTCTGTAATTAACCGATGAGGCAGTAAGCTCTTGTGCAAACTAGGTTCTCCCCAGCCCAGCATTTGATGCTGGGAGCTGTTTTCATAGCTGCATGAGTGTACGTTCTTAGTGCGGTTAGCAAAACAATTAATGGGATAAATTCAGATCTCTCATCACAGCTTTTGTAAAAATTTTTCCTGAAGTTGTCCCCTGACTGCTGCATGTGACTAGAGTTATCACTTTCAACTACTGCACAAAGCTGGGAGGAACTACTGACACTACCTGAGTACTCCATGCAGAAAAATGAAGGTTTAACACTTAGATTTAATGGCCCCGCCAGATCTAAAGGTGACAAAATATAATCTCATTGCAACTTTTAATATGCACTATGATATAAATAGAACTGCAGCTGGTGATGAAAACAAGTGGCTCTATCCACCCAGTAGTAGACAGTGGATATGAGCCCAATAAATCTAGTAATACTGCTTTTACACTAAGTGGTAAAACTTCAGTCTAACCAGCACTCGGGACCATCTAAGAGAATACCAGATCATTTAATGGATTCTGATCAATGAAATTACTGTCACAGTCAGCACTTGTCTAGACCAGTTAGTTCTGATTTCTCATTACACTTTCCAGGAACTAATGTTTATGGGATGTCAAGGTTACCACTGGCAATTAAAGAGGCCAGCAGATCAAACAGACCACATAGGTCAACCTCAGATACATCCTGGCGTCAACAGTCTCTCACGTAAATCACAATTCAGTCTGGACACACTGCAGATTTATATACTTTTAAGAACCCACACACCAACAATAAAAATTTGGAAATACAGAAAGAACTATTTCTTTGGAAGAAGTACAGAAGGAGGACAACGATGCATCAAAGAGCGACGGAGCAAGTGCACTACACAGATTATGAACAGAGAGTCCTACACAAACCAGAGGAAGTTTCAATTTCTACACAGCTCAGGCCACAACCCACAGAAAGTGTCACTTTGTAGCAACCCTTGCTAATGAGGCAACAAGACAACAGAGATAGCAAGGGGAAACTCCTACGGTATAAAAACCTTACCAGAGAAGGAGCCATACTTTCTTATCTGAGAAGTGCCCTTCTACTGCAATCTCTACACCACTCAAACCTCTCAGCACCAGAAACTACTCGTTCAGTGCGAGGCCACAGCTCAGTCACTGCGCCTGCTCAATTTATTTTGGCAAACAGAGCTGTTGAATACTGTTTTTCTCAGTGCTGCCAGCACAAATACTAAAGGGTATACAAGGTAGCAGACAAGCTGTACAGTTAGCAAGTAGACCAGTTGAATTACTCATGACAGCATGTTCTACTATAAGAACGTAAGTTTTTTCAACTTCAGATGTAATAGGAAGAACAGAACGAAGAATAAAAGAGGTGCACACTTTGGGACCATTGAAGATTAAGATGAAAAGAAAGGAAAACATTTTAAATGCTATACTTCAAGTTACTCTAACCAGGACATCATAAAATACTTAAGATTTGGGATGCTGATCATATTTGCAATGTCTGTTCCATGTCCAGTCAGCAATTACAGCCCAAACACCTCCAAGATTTCTCATTAAGTCTTACAATCCATAACAAAAGTGTCAAAAGACACACTTTAAGAATACAAACCAGTCCTATGATCTGCTGTTGAAAACACGGGACTAGGTCTCAGAAGGCATAATTTCTATGATTAGCTATGGGCCTGAATAGTCACTTTTTGGTCCCGAGAGTTTCCATTTGTATAATATGGACAAATGTGTACAAAGAAATAACAATCTTATTTCTTTGTGAAAAGTTATTTTGAAAACTAGTGACACAATGTATTCAAGCAGAGTCAGGACTATCATCTCATTGTTACAGTTGCATCTCAGCTGAAAACTTAATAACCAATTTCACCAAAAAAAATTCCACAAAACTTCTGTCTGTTAAAAAAACCCAAAGAATCTCACCAAAAAAAGGTTTTAGCTTGCTATCTCTCTCTAGATTATGGTATCAAGGGACTCTCAAAATATACGAGGACTTGAAAATAGAGAAGGTACAAACAAAAGCAACATTTCATTTACTTTTTGAATGAAGGTTCAAAATACTCAGAAAACATGCATTCATGTTTTGCCTTATGGAGACTGTACATGACACAGGAAGACCTATTATATACAGCAGAGTTTGGTCTTCTTTTGGGTAAAAGATTGAGTTTTAGTGAACACAAACAATATTTTCAGTTTAACCGCTAAGCCTACTCTTAGAAGGAACTGAACTTTAGCTGAACTTTTACCAACCTCATCCATCTCAGCCACAAGATTCATATACTAACACTTTCAACTTACCTATCATTAACGGCAAGATAAAAAAATCTCAGTGGGGAAACCATCCCTGTGCAATGTTTAGACAGACACAGCTTGCATAGCTCTACATTAAAAATTCAAGATACTTACACACCTTTTTTCTGATTGTACAAAAGGAAATAGATTCAAAAGCAAACAGAGAATAAAGATGTATTGCAGGTCTCCCCACAGAGATCCTCAAATGCAATCACTATTCTGTATTACCACACCCAAAATGCCAAAGGAGGACAGTGTACACGGCTGTTTCCAGCATCTAATGCCAGCTTCTGGAGGAAAATAATTTTGAGGTGTCCCACTTTCGAAAGGTCTAAATTGAACTGTATGCAAAATTCTGAGTAGGTCTGAAATTCTGTATTTGCAAAGTGTTTAAGTATAAACATTTATATTTTATTTCAAAGAAGCACAACTAAGAAAGACTGATTTACCTTAAGCTTGTATGTGTCTTGCTTGGCTTATATTAGACAAATACTTGCCATGAACTCTACCGTGCAGAATCTGCCATTGCCACGCCTGCAAACCAAAGAGTAAAAATATGCTCAATTACTTTTATCTTTATTTTGTAATAGGCACATGGTAAATCCTTTGCAGAAGTAAACGGATACAAATTACACTCATTTACATCTACAAAAGAATTGGAGTTACTGCTCTATTATAACCAATGAATACTGATTCACATCACTTTTAACAGCAAATAATTTTCATTAACACTTGAAGAGATTTAATATTGGGTGTATAGAGCTGAAACTTTAAAAAATATCTCACACTATTTCTTTTTCTCCACCAGAGGCAAAGGCTGGCATTGCTGTGGGAACATCAACTTAGGCATGTCCCACTTTTGCTCAAAAACACAAATTTAATGAAATCTAACGATTTCACTGCAAAGCAGCTCTTACTAAGCTTCTAGTCCAGCTCTCTGAAGGTTTCTCATCTGTCATCATTTTGCAGCATCATTTGTATATACTTTGATTTCTTTTTTGCAACATTTACTCCCCTCTTCAGTATCTTTATATAGTATCTGAAACATACAACTGTAAGTAATACAGAAAAACAAACAAAAAAAACCTGCATTCATTTACAATCTACTGAAAACATGTGAATACACAAACGCATGCAGCGCCATGAAGCATAATTTTTGTCTGACTACTAATCACAAATGTAATGCAACACTTCAGATGAACTTTCCTCTGTCTGAAGAAGTTTTCATTCCTAGTTATGAACATCTGAATACAACTAATAGAATGCCTTTCCTACAGGTATCAGCAGCCTTTTACTCCACAAACTACCCTCACGGTCCATTTTGTGACCCTGACACACCCTCTCCAGGCTGCTCATCTCCAGTGGTTGATGCTCACTGATTCTTGCACCAGCACAGCTCTGCTTGCTCCTTTCTCTTCCCAAGTACTGAGAATCTCTCCCTGCTGTACAAGGCTGGATCCATAACCTGACCTTAGACTTTAGCTGGATGGGAGGAGAAAGATCAAGAGTGTCAATGTACTTTGCCAAGAACTAGAGGGTCAGTACTTGCTTGAAGTCTTATGCATGTATTTTCAGATGTTCTTCACTTACACACTTATCCATCAATTCTTTTCCAGTCACTTTTCCTGGAAGGCACAGGATGATATCAGCTGGTTTTCACTGCTAGCAGGAAGAGACTCCATAAACTTTATGGCAAAACCAAGTGCTATAAATACAGCTTTGGCTACATGAGCATGCACAATAGACATAAAATAATTATCTTTCTGGATTCTCTATACCCCGTGCCTAGATTCTGGAGGCATCTTATACTTCCAACACCTTACATCTGACAGGCTATGTGGCACATTATTTTCTCTCTGTCCTCGTATCAGAAAAGCTCACCAATTTCTTCCCAAATGAACAGCAGGCTTTCCTGTAGAGCAGCATCAAACACATCATGTATCAAATACTGCATTCACAAAGAAGTATGTTAAGACAACATTTAGGACTTCTCTGTCTAGAACCAAATTACATGTGCCCCAGCAGGCAAACAATTCTTACTTAATATTTTCAGGTTATACTACTGAGAAGACTGGATACGAGCTCTCCATAAACATTCGATAGAAATGGGTTAGAAATACAAAGGAATAGATCGAGATACTCCTACTACAGATCCAGTTTAAGCCGGTGCTCTTGCCAAAAGAAGAGAGCACAACCCTTTCCTCACTAGCTGTCCACCCCCATCTCTGTGTAACAAGCCTGAGAAAGGAAATAGTCAAGGTGTGATCTTGTCTACCAACAACAGGAAAATAATAGTTTTAACCCAGACATGATCCTAGATTCAATTCACTGCACAACCACACAGATGTTCTCAGTAGCACAGAGGAAAGGAAAAACACATGAAAAATGGCACAAGCCTCTTTCAGAGCAATACTGGCAGATGCTCATTTAAATTACTCATGGAACTAGATCATCAGATTTAGGTGCTGAATTTCACACAATTAAATCTCTACTGATTGATCCTTTTTAAAGGCCTCAAGTGACAAACAAGGCTTCCATTGCTTCTGTTAAGAAAACACTATGCTTGTAAGAACTACATAAATGTCCTTCCATATAATCATCTTCACTGTCCCAATTCTTTGTCTGTGGACTGCCTCAGATATTAGAGACACGTCACTCCATATTCTTGATTAAACAATATGATTTAACTTTTCAAAATCACAAGTAAATATTTTCCAACTTTCATTTATTCTTCCTGGTTTTACTTCATGATAGCAGTTACAAGTTTCATCAATTTGAAATGCACACTGGACTTAATTCCAAATTCCTGTAATCTTCCCATATGTCCACCCTTAACCTAACTTTATTATTCAACTGCATAATTATGGTATTTTTGAAAAAGGATTGTTTTTGTAAAAAAATAAAGCAGTAGGGCAAGAAGAAAATAAAAAATTACACCTTCCTTTGGAATTTCAGTACCTTCAAAGGACATCAGACGAAAGTTAATTTTTCATTTGTCTCCAACACTGATTAAATCTTTTCTACAAACAGGGTAACATAGTCAATCTAGAATTGATTATTGGGTATCCTCCCTTAAACACAGAAGTATACAAGGCAAATAAGATTTCCTGTCTTGACAGCTCGGCTTAGCTCTGAACAATGTCACTTTCTTATATATTGCTTTTAGGAAGATTCTAACAAAATGGTATGATTGAAATTCCCCAGTGCCATTCTACAGCCTTTCACTACCCAAATGCCCTTGGTGCACATACATTTATTCAGCGTTCTATCCATTTATCATGGCATCTTTCACAGAATAGACACACAGTATTTTGTAAACATGCAATAGTGTTGCCAAGAGGCCTTTGAAACCGCCTAATCATATTCCTGCTCCAAGAGTGCAAGAGAAAGGTAAGTATGCTACGAGAAAACACTTGAAAGCTGAGGAATCATAAAACTCCAATCACTGGCCTCAAACAGTACCATGAATTGCTTTTAACTGGTAACTCATACAAATGAAAGGTTGTCAGCTAGGGAGTCAGCAAGTGGAAAAGTGGGAAGAAAGGCAGGCAGAGGACCTAATTCTATCAGAGGACGACAGAATTAGGCAAAATACCAAGATACTTCAGGTAACAAGCTTAACATCCCACAGGCTGCATATTTACAACAAATTCCATAGGTTTTCCACATGAAGATGGAAGAAACTACTGCAGTGTGTCCCCATTCAACAAAGAATGATCAGAAAACAGCCACACAACTAAGTTGCTTGAGTTCAATCAGTTCAAGAAGATGACCCTCTGTCACACAACAATCACAGGTCCCTGTCTGCAGATACCAGTGCAATCCAGACACTGCTAGGCAGCTGAGATCCACCAATTTGCCTCCAAAATGTCCTTTGTCCAAATTCGAGGGACACATAGCTTTCTCAGGAGGAAACACACTGAAGACACTGCAGTGGCAGGAAAGAAAAATAATTCAGACTGGGTTTATGGAACACAGTCCTCAAGAAAAAAGGCAGAATCTTGCTAAAATCAATTTCACAACTGAAACAATGTTTTCCTGTCTCAAATTCCAGAAACAAGAGGCTGATGCCTATTTGCATAGATATTCAAAAGGCAGCAGAATTTTTAAGCAGACAGTATTTCTTAAAATTCAGAAAAAAGTACCCTATAGACAATGGCCCTCTTTTTCCCTCTCAAAAAATTATTGCCACTGTTAATGGTGTATTCGATTGCTGCCACTATTTTGAGCACCTTTCTGCCACTCAAAGAAGATTGTATCAACAGTTTACTACAGTGTAGCAGCTAACAGACTTTCTGCACTATTTGTTCATCCAATCTATTTTTTAAAAAAAGCAATTGTGAATAGTCATCCCAATGTGTGCAGGGCCTTAATACAAAGTTATGCAAGCACACAGTCAGGGATGTCTTAGCTACAAGCTTCCAGCCCTTCCTAACAAGGTGTTTCCTACAAGCCCCATCCCTCTACACCAACTCCCAATTCCAAACTAGGCAGGCCAGGGTCTAGCTCCTCATTAATCCTCATTGCCCATAACAAGCAAAGACAGCACTCAGATCTTCCAGGACAGGATCTAGCTTTCATTAATCTTCAAGGCAGACAGTGACAACAGACCTTTTATGGAAGGATACAGGCCTTGGCTAATCACTCCTCAAAGCAGGAAGGGAGATTAAAATCCTCATCCCAGAAGACGACAGCTCTTTTGGAGGTTAAATCTGTGTCTTTCTGATGCCACTGCCACTCATTACAAACTGTCCCAGCAGGACAACTGCCTTTCCTCCTCCATTTCTAGTCCCTAGATTCCCAAATTTGGACGAACTGCATTTTACAGAAAAGACAACATCCACAAACAGATCACCTTTCACTTGGAACACCAGTCGTTCCCAGAGACGCAGAGACACAGAAACAGGCAGACAGACACAACAGAGACTGTAGGCCCTGGCTCTCAATTCTGCTCAGCAAATGCCCACCAGGCCAGCCACACTGCCTGGTGAGCCAGTGTGCTCTGCTGGACAAATATAGAAAGCAGAAAGTGGAACAACCCTTTCAGCAGAAGAGATTCTGCTAGCTCTCAGAGAGGGAGGAGCAGGGAGCTGAACCAGCCGAACTGCTTTACCCATACATGGTCTCAAAGAGACCATTGCTAAGACAAGTTCCTTTACACGTGCACACCCTTATTCACTGTCACACTGTGCAAGGAAAGAAAAGAATTAAAGTGTACAAACCTAAAGGAGTTACTGTTTTGAAATCAGTTCCAACTCCATTTTGCTTGAGCCCACCTTAATAATGCACAGATGTCTAACACTATTCACCAACAGAATCTGGGCAGTAACTCAAACAAGACAAAAATCTTCCTCTCAGGGAATTCCCACATCCACCAGCATTTTAATAACTACTGAACTAGTAACGTTTTCCTTGTTGCTTTTGGACACACACATCCACATATTAAGTTCTTTGCTTGACCTTCTCCCCTCTCCAGCCCAAACTGAATTACAGCAATCTTTTTAAACACTTCTCCCTTTTTAAGTACTGTCCTAAACCAGGAAGCATGACCTTTCTCATTGGTTGACACTAATTACTATGGTGACCTGCCATATCTTATCTGTTTTCCCTGTAGCCCTTTTTGCCAGTGTTTAAACACAAACTAAACTTTTTCCTATACATTCTTCTCAAAAACAGAAGAAATACACTTCTATGCAGCATCCTCTTCTCTCTCTACCCACCCCATCCCTTTCACATTCTGGCATGGAAAGAGCAGAATAAGTGTAATTGAAGACCCAAATTCCTAGGTATTCATAGAAAAAAAAATTAAAGAAGTGGCAAAGTCTATTTTTATTTTAGTATACAAGCATGGCAGATTGCAAACTCAAAAGCAGCTTCATTTATATAAAAAAAGCATAATTTTTCATGAGAGATTTATTACCACATGCTGTTGCCTATTGCTTCTACTTGGTGTATCCCACATTCATGTGGTGATACAAAGCTACCTTACAGGAGCTACCAGAAAAGTTCTCTCATACACGTAAGTGGAAGCTGCAACTTCCAGCTATATCAGGAACACAGTAGCCAATTCAGAACTCAGAAAAGTGCACTAGTCAGGTAGTTTTGTCAATGTCATGGGCAAGTAGATACAAAAGTGCTGGCATTCAAACCAACAATCTTGGTATTTTTTCAAGTTTCTCCTTACTGAGATAAGGTTTAGGCACCCTGCAAATTCAAGAAGACACCAGCATACCCAGAATTAGCTCTACACATAAGCATAGCCTAAATTATTCTGCTCACAAAAAAGGATCAAGAATATATATCCTAGTCTTGCTCCCCAGGAAACACCTATTAAACTTAGTCTTGAATTAAATGAAAAAATAATTTTAAATCCAAAGAAATTCCAAAGCAAATTCTGCATCAGACAATCCGTGTCATAGCAGCTTCCACCCTATGAAATACAAACAGTACCACCTACAGCCAGTCTCTAACAGTGATCAAATTCTGGCACTGAATGCATAATCCAAAGTGTAACATGGGTCGCTTTGTTCCATATATATCAGAATATTCTCCCTTAACTTTTCCTAAGTCTCCAATGCATACAGTCATGCGTTTCTCAGCAGTCAAAACTGCTTTAGACAAATAAATATGCAATCCTTTTTTTTTTTTCCAAAAAAGATTATGCATACTGGTATTTTTAAAGGTATCACTTCTAATGTCACTTTGGACTGTGCAAGCAATTTTTACTGTTTCAACTCATTGTGCTCAATTGTGCTACACATTGTACAGTCATCGAACAATCACATGCAAGAAAAAAGAAACAAAAAGCCCAGAAGAAATACAATTTGTCACTAAGTTGATCTGCCATCCAAGTATTTTTTAAATCAGAATTTTAAACGGAGAACAGAAAATTTTTGAAGAGAAATAACAAGGAAATACAGGTAAGTAGGCAAAAAATATTTTCAGATGGTGCTCTGCTTTGGAATACAAAATGATACATTAGAGAAGAATTACTTTTACACTGTACTGTGCCTACATGAAACGCAAAAGCTAGATGTGATGAACAAAATACACTCTCTCTTCCTGGAAGATCAATATTTCATTGCCTTCTGAAGAAACATTTAACAAAACTCTACCTTGTAAGATTTTGCAGAGACAATAAGATGGCTGGTGTCCATCCTGCAAATTGCTGCATATATGAAGGAAGATACTATCATTTTGGTATGTAGATTCAGACATTGTCTGCTAAATGCTTGATTTGAATTACAAACCCTCTGCTTTGGAAAAAGCAGACGTGAATATTCCCTTTCCAACAGAGTCTAAAAAATTTGTGGATTGCATGCCTATGCTGGAATATCCTTTGAACTGCATAGTTTGGGACAAAAATAGCAGAGAATATGCATGGGTTCAGTGAAAGCCAGAATTTTAAGTGATAAGATGTTTGAAGAACAACAGTTTTACTTTGACATGAGAAATACTGAAATCTCGTGGATAACAACTACATCATTTTTGTGAATGGTGCAGTACAAAACAGCCTGTAGACAGAAGCGAAAGCTACCCGAAAGAACAGTTTTGATGGTGGTGAAAAAAAGAAGTCAAGGTTCTGAAAAACTCAAAATAATTTGAAGTAAAAACAATGAAAGACAGTCACCTGGGTTCCTATATGAATTGGGAGAGCATTCAGTTCTGAGAGAATACAGAGCATGCAAGCATTAAAAAAAAATGTTCTGCAAAGGAAAGCCTGACAGATACCACACCAGCATGACACCAGATAATCAACAAACACCCATCCTCTTATCCACTGCTCATTCACGATCTCCTTGAGGTGTGCTGCTGAAAAGGACAAAGAACCCAAACTGCCTGCTCATTTGCATGGATTTCAGCAACTCAAGCTAGTTATTCCACGCTACATTACAAGCAATTTAGTCAAACCAATGTAAAAATCCCACAGTGATATGGTTTTAAGCCCAGTTTACATAATCTTAAATCTACCTGGGACTTTACCACTGCAAGCCAAGCCATTAAATCAATTATAAATGTACTCTAAATCAGTAAAGATTCATCATCAAAACTTGCAGTTTGTCAGTTTGCCACTAATACTCTGCCTCTAACAGAGCAGCCAGTAAGCCAGCACACCTTTTCTAAAAGCATAACATGCCATACCAAGTATACTGAAGATACAAAGGTAATATGCATACATGGGACAGACAAGACAGCTTGTGGACAAGGATTCCTCTTCTAGCATAAGGCTTTCACTTAGATATATCTGTGCCACAAACTGCATCATCTAAACTGAAATTCTTCACTAGGAGTTGAAGACTACTGAATATTTCTGTTCAGCCATGTAGTTGCTCACTGTTCATCCTGAATTCAGCTAGCAACGATGCATTTTCCTTAGCACAGAGCTAAGACAGCTGGAAGTCTGAAGCTACTCAAGATGTCAAAGATTACTTCCTTTCCCTGGGATGATGACTGTGCTGTACTAGATTGCTGTCACACAAATTAGCCTGCTCTGTCCATCACCATTCAGCTACTCCTCCCTACAGCAAAGCACTTGCAGACTAAGTGGCACTGCAGCTTTGAGGTATATTTTACTTCTACTTGCTTGAGTCTCACATCAGGTGCCAACAAGATGATGTTCAGTTGATGTTCGGGAAAGCTCCTCTTGAAATGTGAATGTTAAAGCTCTCTCTTTTCACTGTTATGTCCCAAACACAAGGTGTCTTGGCACCTTTCTAGAATAGGCTGTAGACAGCAATAGCAGAAAATGCGGTACCTTGCATTCCTGCATTTATTCGTATAACACAAGTATCTCTGATGACTGGAGGAAGGGCAATAAAACTACTGGTTACTTTTCCCAATCAAGATAATCTCTCTTGCCTCAAGAAATCTTGTAACAGGATCACCACTCAAGATCCTGTGCTGTGATACTTTGAGAAACACCCGTTGAGGCCTCAGATAACTTTTCTCAATTTACAATTCCCACTCTAATAAATCCTGAAATATTTTAGTCTTTTTTGATTTATACTATTTTTTCTCCTGCCAAATACCTGATCAATGGATAAAAATTATACCTTCTTGGTATAGTTACCAAGGTAGTGAATAACTCTGCACATAGTCTTGAAGGACAAGCAATACTGAACATGCCCGGATTGAAATAAAACATTTCAGACATTCATGGCAAGACGCCCCTGTAAGAAAGCAAAAGTATAGATATGAGTCTGTTTGACTATTGCTGCTGTCTCAGTAACGAAACTCACACTATGACTTGGCAAACTGGACATATTACTTAAGAACAGTCTCCAGTTCAACAGCCAGAACAGTGGGTTCTTAGAACTCAGTGTTAAAGACTAATAACCAGGAAATCTCAAAAACTATGAGAATTTGTCTCACTTCCCACCTACTCTAAAATAGGCACTAAAGGAAAAATTAGAGTGGGCATTCTGAAGAGATTTGTGACAGATGACTCAGTAACTGATAATCAACAACCACATTCCAGAAAAATATGCAAGAAATAGTTAAGGTGCAACCTGCTCACAACAAAGTTTCCCAATAAGTTCAATTAAATACTGGATTACAGGCAGAATCTTACTGAACTCACTGTGAATCTAAATATTTAAGAATCGCATAAACATCTACCTTTTATGAAATTCAAGCAATTCAAAATATTGTTAGTGATTTTGGAAGAAAATTTACACAATATTATAAATAATTGCCTTATTTCAAAGCGTCATATTTTGTTCCAACCAATGATTCTTCAGCTGATGTACAGGTTACTTGGCAAGGTATGGACTTATTATTAATGAGACAGACAACTATTGCATATCTATGAACCTGCCACATCTCCTGTTTTCCCCTTCAGAGAAGTAGGGCCAGGGAGCATGTTTTCAGAATCCCTACTTGTAGCAGAAGAACTCAAAGAACCTTCCCCCTACCATGCAAAGATAATCATACAAGTGCATCAAGTTTTGGAGGCCTAGCAGGAACACGGACACAGTAAGAAGTACACAGTACTACCATGGATTTCTTTACCCTATCTCCCATTGTGAAAGATGGGTAAGTTCTTCTCACTTTTTAGGTCATCTACTTTCAAAACAAAGCTACCTAACACGTAAATCTTCATGTTTTAGTGTTCATGACTTTAGAACAGTCACTTCTCAATTGTCTGCTTTTCTACAGATGCTGTGCTCCTGCCTTCTTTTGCATGTAAACAGAACGTCCTAGGCCTGCATCAATTATTTTGTTACCTATTAAAAAACAGATACAAAAGGGGAAACATGTAACCCAGCAGTTAGGATACAGCAGTGATTTTTCCCCAATGTAACATTAGAAACTTTGACAGGGAAGGGAAGAACAGAAAAAACACAGCCATGCAGGAATGATCACTCAGAAAGGGTGAACTCACTCCTCAGAATAGCATACACTTTCCCAAAGTAAGTATCAGCAATAATTTTGCATGTGAGCAGAGGCTGAAAGAGAATGGTAAGCACCTTAAGAAAAAAATAATTCTTTATATCACCGTATTTAAACCCTCCTATTTAGGAATTTTAGGAGTATATACATTTGCACCCATGTCTCTGAGCAGATATAAGAATTGTGCTCCTGTCCTGGGGTCTCTTTATCAGCAGGAATGCAACTCAACATATTAAGCTGCTAGATGCAAGCTGTACCCACCCTAACATTTCCTAGCTCAGACATATGTATGAATTTTAAGCATCTACCACAGCAGCAGTATTTCCAACAATGCTGTTTCTTCAAATAAACCTGAAGACACAATTCTAGGAAGATATAGATTATGCAGAGATCCCAAGAACATAGCTGAGAGGAATGGAAAAAAGAATAAAAATGTGATGGGTTTATTATGGCTGTGCAATGCCAAGTCAGTGCAGTAAAATCTATCTGATGCACTGACCTACAGAAAAAACAATAGAGGAGACAGCAAAAGACACCAGGAGAGAGTTTAGCAATTTTTGTGATCACTGGTACAAAGAGTAAGACTGGAAGGACAGACACACACAAAAAATAAAAACACAAATTCAAGACAGTCAGAAAATGCAAGCTCTTGTAAGCCAGAAGTCAGGCGTGCTTCAAGATATAAATCCCCACCAAATACTTTTCTAAATCAAGCGAACTGGTGAAACACACCCAACAACCACACTCAAGCAGAACGTACAAGAAAGCTGCAATGCTTGAAAAATGTTCCCCGACAACTTCTGGCAGAAGAGAATGCCTGTGCCTTAAAGGTGAAAATGTCTGGGCCACAGTTCCTCAGGAATTTAAAGGAGTGTATTCTAAGATTGCCTCTCAACTTCCCTCTCGTAACAGTCCCATAAAAAAGGCGTGCTGTTATCAACCTCTACTGCTTCTTCGTCTATTTATCACCCATTTTACGCTCCGTCTCTCCTGGTTTTTATATTCCTCTTCCTACTTCATTCCAGCAGTGTCTGTCACGCCTTCTCATACTTGAGACTGCAAATCCTCACACTGCGCTGAACTCCAATTTCCCTGCTCGTGCTTCTCGTATGCCTGACTCGCCTCCAGCCCCTGGTGCACCAGCACACACTCCACTGCTTCAGCGGACAGACCCCCACCGTGCCGACGACAACAGCAACCGCATCCCATGTTCCTCTAAGTGCCCGGGGCACCCAGCCCGGCAGGCTGACGGCGGCCGAGCCCGGGGCAGCCGCTCCCCCGCC
>VXBT01004523.1:20223-30710 GCA_013400235.1 Oriolus oriolus
CCCCCTCTGCTGACGCTCAGTGCGCGCGTCCGCGGCGCTCCCCCGCCCGTCGGCCTGACCCGGCCCGGCGCAGCGCGGCCCCGGCGCGGATGGGGGTGGTGGAGGCGCTGGGCGCCGGCGCGGCGCGGCTGCTCTTCTACCCGTCGTTGCTGTACACGGTAGCGCGGGCGCGGCTGCCTGGGTCCCGCCGGCCCTGGTTCCACCGCATCGACGAGGTCGTGCTGCTCGGGGCGCTGCCGCTGCGGGGGCGCATCCGCAGGGTAAGGCGGGCGCAGCGGGGCGGGCGCAGCGGGCCGGGAGGGCCGGAGGTCCCTGACGGTGCCTGTGCCCGCAGCTGGTGACAGAAGAGAACGTGCGCGCTGTGGTCACCCTCACCGAGGACTACGAGACCCGGTTCCTCTGTTTTTCCCCCGAGGTGAGCCCCGGGATTGCTGGTGCCCCCTCCCAGACGGGTCTCTCTTCGCTCTGTCTGTCCCGGCACAGATGAGGCTTTAGCCGGCTCCTGCCGACACCTGGCAGCGACCGCCAAGTCCTGTGGCAGCAAAGACGTGAGTACTGGTACCTAAGCCGACTTTAAAAACTATGGGGTAAACCAGTACAACGTGAGCATGTGAGTGAACTGTTGCAGCTGCAGTGGCAGGGAGGGACAGGGAGCATGGAGTCCACCCACGTACATCATTATACAGGAATGGCTTTTGAGTTGGGAAGAGATCCCAGCTTCCCTCTTTTCCTGTAGCTGAACCACATTTTTTTCAGTCCCCTTTAACTACTACTTTTTGATGACCAGCACTTAAGTTTTCATACATCTGATTTAATGGATTGACATTCAAAATCTGTTTACAGCCTCTCTGAATTTCTCAACTGTCTCAACAGGCTCTGAGTTTCTTTCAGTAAAAAAACCAACCCAAAAGTTCACTGAGTAAATCTGCTGTCTGTTACAGGAATGGGAGGCCATGGGAGTGGAGCAACTGCGTCTCAGCACTGTGGATCTAACTGGAGTCCCCACCTTGGAAAACCTGCACAAGGGTGTGGAGTTCATCCTGAGACACCGAGCCTGCGGTAACAGCGTCTATGTGCACTGCAAGGCAGGGCGCTCCCGCAGTGCTACCATGGTGGCAGCATATTTAATTCAGGTGAGGAGGAGTCTCTGCTAAATGGGGTTTATTTTCATTAAAAAATGGAAATAAAATGCAGACAACCTTTATAGTTAACTCTTGCTCAAGAAACCTGAGCCCATACAGGTTAATATTCCATGATTTTACAGAGTTTGGACACCCATTTTAAGAGAGGCCCCAAAATTGTCTTGCTGTTTTGAATGCAAATGCAAATTTTGAATGATTCTGCTTTATCTTAATTCTTTCTGTGGAGGAACAGATTGAAGTAGGAATAACAAGTCACTCATGAGGGTAGGTTCACTGAGCAGATAAACATCCATTTTTGTTGTTCATATTTTCTCCTTGGTTCATTGGAGTGGTGAGCCCTCCTATGCTTTTCCATAAATACAATTCAGGATCAAGAGAACTCATTTCAGTTTTCTGAATTCCTCTACCGACCCAACTGGGGAAACCAGCACTAAGAACAAAATCCTACCTGTGGATTCTTCCGTTTGTGTTATTAAGCTCTGCCTGGAAAATTTTCCATTAGTGCTGAAAGGAAAATTTTCTCACTAAGTGCTGAAATGCGACAGGAGTACCAGTAAAGTTTTTTTAAAAAATTTTAAAAAGCAAGCTGCACTTTTGCTCTGGTCTTGTGGAGCTGAGACAGGAAACTGTTCACAACATGAAGGAAAAGTGAGTGAGACAGAAATTGGAGGGCAGCAACCATTCCTCTTTAACGGAGGGACTCATTTAATGAATGTGTGACTTTCAGGCCTCTCTGAGAGGAACATAAGTAAACCTAAGGGTCAAAGCAGCAGCAAGCTTTCTAACACCTCTAATATTGCCTGTAGCCTCCAGGAGGGTTCCACTAACTGGGATTGTTGGAATGGATTTTCCACTAACTGGAAAATAGGTTCCACTAACTGGAATGGATTTTCATTTGCTGGGTTTCTGCCTTTTCAGCTGCATCACTGGAGCCCTCAGGAAGCAATAGAGGCCATTGCCAAGATTCGTCCCCATATCCTCGTTCGACACAAGCAAGTCCAGGTCCTGGAGAAATTTCACAGGAACATGATCACTGGGAGAACTGCATAATGTAGTAAGAACTATCAAAATCCCCATCTCAGCTGCTATAAAAAAAGTTTTTATGATCTAACAAAAGCTTAAGCGTTTTTCTTCCTGACCATCAATAAAGAACTGTTTACATAATTACAGTAAAGGGGAAACAGGGCTGTTTCAACAAAGCTTTCCTTCCTTATGGCTAATACCCTAGATCTCTTGGAGCCCCATAGTTCTTTTCCACACATCAGTGCTGAGCGGAACTGCAGTCTACAGGAAGTTCAAAAATATTTGTATTTGAAGCAGAGAGAAAAAACCAAAATACTTTGTCTCAGCAGAGACTTTATTCAGATTCTTACCCAAAGGGTTACAGTGCCAACAGAGAGGGGTAGGAGGAAGTGGTCTTATTTCTGTCTTTTCACCAACACTATGTTATAATTACAGGTGGGGATTTCCTGTACAGTACAGGAAGCCAATGCTCTAAAAATTATCTCCCTCTTTATACTAGGTGATGACAGAGCAGTAAGCAAGTACTCAGTTGGTTACCACTCCTCTAGGAGAAGTGCTGAATGTAACCTAAGGGTCCTGGGGTCAGTTTTGGAATCGTCTGCCAGGCCCTCCTTCGGCAGTAGGACACAGGAATGTTTAAATGGAGGCATCCCTGGGGGACACAGTGCACATCTAACTCTGTGACTGACACAGCAGCAACACGCAGTCTCCTAGGCAGTTAAAACTAGCAGGCTGGGCCAAGGAGGATGTTGTCCATATGCCATAGGATTTTTTAGTGGTGGATTGGTTCCAAGCTAAAATAGTCACTTGCTGCCATTTGGGCCTCAAAAACAAGCAGCTTAGCATCAAGGAATCAAAGTAATAGCATTTAGTCCATCTGAAATCTAAGATACAACAGTTCAATACAGTTTCAATAGTGCTATGTAAAAGAACAGGCCCACAGTCAGAAAGCCTGTACTTCCTCTGCACAGGTACAGAGGATGGGGTCTTTACTGGATGTTGTGAGCTTGTAGTCATTGGGACTGGTGCTGAGGGTCGCAGGTGTCTTTGAGCTGCACAGCAAGACACTGTTGCTGTCTTTCTATCACTGCACCTGTTTAGGCCAGGACAAACTGCAGGTTAGTGAGCAGCACTTTGATGCCACTCGTGACTGTTACAACAGAGGTGGCTGGGTTAAGTTTAAAAGTATTTGCATCGCCCTTTTTATAGCGGTCGCGAAAGACATAGATGCTGCCATTGCAGCTGGCAATTTTCCAGAGGGATGGTACTGAGCTCCAGGCATCTGGGAGGCATAGCCGGGTGAAGCTATCCAGTAGGGGATTGTAGCAGAGCAGTGAATCCCCCTCGGCCACAATGAACACCACATCCTTGTGCACAGCAGCGTGCATGCGCCCTGCGAAAGGCAGTACGTATGGCTTCACGTGGCATTTCTCTGTGTTGGTATCATAGCACTGAATGAGCCGAGAGGGCTTGGTGAAGAAGTCTAAGTCATTTTCCTCCCCACCCAGCAGGTAAATGACACCATTAAGGTTTACCCCTGCAGCTCCAGAGACTGCCACTTCCAACTGGCTGGTCTCTGTCCAGACGTTGTCTCGTACTCTGTAATATATGACAGCATTAGAGAGAGTGTCCTGTAGAGTTTTCCCCCCCAGTGAATATATTGCATCCTTGCTTGGCACAGAGACGAGGGTATGCTGGAGCCGGTCACGGGGCAGAGGAGCACACCATTCCCAGTCTATAGTCGCATTGTTGCATTTCCACATGCGTCGTGGAATGGAGCCACCGACGACGTACAGGTCACTCCCGTGCTTGCAGGCCGCGGTGATCTGGTGACACAGGCTGTTCTGGCCACTCACACTTATGGAGTCATCATCAGCACAGTGCAGAGAGACAGCGAGTGAATGGGTACGTGATGACTCCTTTCCAATCAGATAGATGTGAACATTTTCTCCAATCACCTGGGTGAAAGGAGAAGAGTGTCAGCAGAATTTGATCTGTTTATACAAAGATCAGTGATGCTCAAGACTGAATTTTTCAGTTTAGGACCCACTTGTGGGCCTGAGGTGTATAACCTGCTTCCCAAGTCCTGCCACCCTAAAACATTCAGGATTCAGAGCCTCTAAGCCTTTTCAACATGCCATTCATATCTGACATAGTAAAAGAGCCACAGACGTCACTGGAACACAAGTGTTCATGGTTTACATAAGGGCCAGTTACATCACTGATGGAGTACAGTTGTTACAAGGGGAATGCTAAACATAGATTTCTGAACAGTTTCTTTGGTAACTGAGGTGAAATAAGTTATTTGTGGCACTGCTCCAATCACCAGTGAAAGCAGCCTCAGGTTAAACTAAAAAAAAGCTGTCACTGGGTTGCTATTTATGACACTGAAAGTATCCTCTCACAAGCACCATGAATTTCAATGACATTTGTATTTTGTGACTTTCAAGTCACACCTGAGAGCAGAATACCCTGGCCTGAGAGGTGTGAAACCAGCAAGTGCTACACCAGCCCCAGAACATGAGGTCTTTTCATACCTTCAGACTCGATCGCAGAGTCTCTGAAAAGCCTGCTCGCTCCTCCTTGTTGAAGTTGATCCAGGTTTCTATGGCAACTGCTGGATTCTGAGAACATGGAACGCCATCTGCGGTTCGAGGACAGAAAGGCATTTATGATATCTAGACAAAGGTGTACATACTCAGGAACACCCTTTTCCTGCAGCTGCCTCCCCCCATTCCCACCACAAACCCTACTTTCTGGAGAGGAAAAATAGACACAGGTATTTATGGATTTTGTCAGGCATGATCAGCACTGCCTGCCAGCCAACTACATGAAATTAATTTTGGTAACTATAAGAAGACAGAGCTGCCAGATCTTAAGCACTTTGGATGAGTTTCAGCAATCTATTCAGGAATCTATGTCCAAGAGAAAGAGGACAGGAAAGAAAACTTACATGCTGTGTGACAACGACAAATACTTTTTCATTTAATCATTTAGACAAAAAGATTCTGTTGTTGAGAATCTCAGCACCTGCCTTTCTTTCTGGCTGGTCCTAGAAACCTATCTAGCAAAAGTCATCTACAGAATGTGTCTGAGCACTGTCAGGCCGCTGACCCTCATGACTGAACATCTGGTGTTGCTGCTATCCTCTTAACATTTGGAAATCCCCAATGAGCTACTAGAGCTTTTCTTAGCCGTGTGACAGTAGGAAACACTCAACAGGCTGCATCAAATTTCAGTCTCTTTCCAGACATAACTGGAAGTTTTGGTTAAGCCACAAACTCTTGCATCTTCATCATCAGTACACTACCTAAAAGATTTTAGGCATTTCCTTCCAGTTTGAAAGCCAGCAATTATGCCTGTGTTCATTGATAAGCTTCCCTGTGAAGACTCTCTGATTTTGTAGTCTGTTCTCATGACAAACTCTGAATTCAATGATGCTGAAGGCACCAGACAAATTCCAACACTTTGCTCTACAGTGGAAGGGAGCAGAAAAAGTGTGGCACAAAAGCAGATATTTCAACTCTGTTTAAAAGGATTCCCATAAGCTAACCATCACATGCAGTGCTTAAATGGAAAAAAATTGATTTTGAAATGGGTCCTAGAGTGCAACAGAAGGTAAACTTAATAAATTACTAATTCATGAACTTAATTTTAATCCTTGCCACTAAAAGCTTCCTCTATTTAATCCTCCATTAACTAAATAAAGATGCAGGAAATGCAAAAGAAAAGGATTTTTCCTACCAGCAGAAGGAAAGTATTTCAGATTTTAATCCATTTTATGAGCTAAGTTGTGGCATAAATGCTGAGTAATGTGATTCTACATATGAAAATAGACGATGCATGGAAAAAAGTTATACTGAGCAATTGTTTTAATTTAGGACCACAAGTGCTGAAGTCCAAAGTCCTACAACTGGTTTTTATGTGGAATCCCTAGGAAATTAAAGGTGATTGACCTCTACAGTTTTATTTCACGATTTTAGAGCGTTTTTTTTAATGAACTTGCAACCTACTTTAAAAACTTTAGCTAGATAGTTATCAAAATTACTCTAAGTTTATCATAGTTTTTGAGCCATAAGTACATATACTCAATAGGTTCTTGACTGTAAATTTCTTTAGAGGCAATAGAGATAATTTAATGCAATATCTGCAAAGACTCTCATATGCATAGCATCAACTCTATAGGCTAGTTTAAGTCTTATGGATAGATTTGCCAGTGTTCCAAAGAATCCAGTCACAGTAGGCTTATTTTTGTAGCAGCATATAAAACATATGACACACAAAGTATAGTTACTTACTCAGTTACAAAGGGTAATTAAAAGCAAGAAAAGAGGCACATCTGAATGTATGAGCTGCTTCTACATTCCTGCTTCCTCTAGCAATGATACGTAACTGCAGAAAAATGGACTTGGGACTGCAGCATCCTGGAGAGGTAACAAGTGCTGGCTGTACCTACTACGGCAGCAGATCTTTAAGGATTGGTGGAAGCTGGAGGACTAAGCTGTCTTGACACGTCCTTCACAACACTGAGTCATTGCATCCATTACTGTGGAAGGCTATTACCTTTACAAGAACGGTAATTACAATGCCTCTATTTCAGTCTGCTGAGTGCCTAAGTAATCCTAACAATTATATACAATTGTAAATAACACTAAAATGGTCTAAAAATATGTGCTCAAGCCTTCTTACAGATGTTGAGTTACTGCATTACTATGTTAAATGATTATGAGCTAAAGGGATAAAAAAGACTTTAATGAGATGTTTATTTCTGGTAAGGCTTCTTTGTTGTACTTTTAATGCAAACAAAAATATAACAAATTGTTGGAAGTTGTGTTTAAAAAATGTGTAACACTTCTAACCTGTTGACTCAGGAACTGCTGTGAGTTTCCAGCATCCTCTATGTCCCTTTTCTATAGCTTAGATGTTTCATGTCCAGTAACAATTAATAGTTTGAGGCTTTTTCTGATAAAGATATCCAGAATGTTTTGCTTTCCTTTGCTTAGCTAAGTCTCTGAATAGACAGTGATTATGAAAGGTTGGATCTTTCCATCTATTTCGTTCACTACTTGACCAGACTCTGAAAGTCTCTTTCTATGTCCACATCCTAGGCAGTTTCAAGAACTCCTTACCTGTAAGGATGTCTGTCAGTAGGCGGAGAGGCAGGTGTAGGAACTCCTCTGTCTCCTGCAGCTGAGACAAATGTGACTTTGCACAGTGTTTGGCAGCTGTGTAGAGCTCCATGTCACTGTGTTGATCTGCCAACCACATGACCTGCAGACAGTTTCTAACCTGCACCGTACGGGCCAGAAAACGGGAGCACTCTTCAAAAAGGGCAGTCAGCTGGTACATGTCTGCCACTTCATAGGTTTCCTGCAACTCCTCTGCCCTCAGCTTTACAGTTCCATGGTAAATGTAGTCCACAAGGAGCTGAAAGACACTCTCACTAACGTCCTGCAGCTCAATCACCCGGTTGTGGGCCTCCTTTAGGTTGGAAGTGAACATAGAACGAAAAAAGCAGCTCTGCGCTGAGAGGACCAAACGGTGCAGCTGGAATTCTTTGCCTTCCACTGATATTGTAACATCAGCAAAGAGCTCATCCTCCAAGCATAATTTCATAATACCCTGGGCCACGCGGCCTGAATGGGAGCGGTCGGTGAAGGTATAGTTCACAAAGTAGTTTTCTTCTGCAGAGGAGCCTCCAGTCTCTTCTGATGAGTCCATGGTGCTGCACAAATCAGACCTCCAGCAATCTGTAAAATCACAATAATTATACAGCTTTCTCTCACCACTAACAAGATTATGCAGTACTTCAGGGTACAGGGAAAAATCAAACATATTGGTAAGAGTCCAGCATATTTTAGACTAAACATAAATAGCACAGCCAGAAACTTGTGCTTGAGCTTCAGAATCTCAAACAACAAATGAGAAGTTGGCATAATTAAAATTATAATATATATCAAACTTCCAGTACAGTGAACATCACATCCCAGCAGGGCTAGGAGACGTGCATATCTTTTCACCACTCATTTCACTGACACAAAGAAATGCAGCAAGTTAATCAAGTGGAAAGGCCAGCAACCGCCCTAGGAAACTTGCAAAGCCAAAAAAAGTGGCAGCAGCATAGCTGGACTAGATGTGAAAAGGATTACAGTATCATACTAAAAAAGAGTAGAGGCAGCTGTTCATATCATCAGGAGGTGTTAATTACTGTCCAAACCCAATGATGAATCTGTATCAAGGTGAACTTGTTTTTATTAAAAAGATGCATGAGATGTCTGCCAGACATAACCACCAGTCCTTCAAGATAACCAAATGAGATAACTGATGGTTATGCTGTTTAATGTGCCAGTCAACTTCAGCATGCAAAACAACATGTTAGACATTGTTAGTCACTGCTTCCCAAGTGGAAATGGGAACAAAATTTAAAAGAAAACACCTCTTAGTAGGTACCATGGATGTTTGCAGAGGTCCAAGTAGTTTGTGGGTCAGAAAAGCTTCTGAAACATAGGACTACTACAGCAAGGAGCTATTTTTTACCATGGCTCTTGATGGCATTAGGAACAGTTGCCTATCTGCAGTCACTTTAGACTTATTTTTACAACTGAACTACCAGCCATGATGTCTGATACCACAAATTTCTTCAATTAATAATGAACATTATTTCAAGTACACTGTTTCACAAAGATGTGATTTTTTTTCTTCAGCAGATTCAGTTACTCTTCCATGGTTTATCTTGTCAAACATGCATTTTCTTGCAATTACTCTGCTTGATCAGAAGGTCTCCTAAGTTCTTTGCTCAAATTCTGTTCATGGGAAGTAGTGTCTACATCCCTAATCGGCTGGACAAGTCCATCTCATCTCTGGTGATTGCCTGCCTTAATTATACTCTTATCTGGATTTTACAGTAGTTCTGGTCTGTCTGAAAAGTACCGATACATTAGTCTGTAAGAGACTGAGGAACTGCAGTCAGCATAGAACACATCAGTACTATTTTTCCAGCTTTACAAAGTATGAGCCTATCCTGCAAATTGGCTTCCACTTCGGTTAAAGCTCTTTATCCTTACAGTCAAGGTGCTTAGGAGCTTCAGCCCAGAATGCAGAAGAGACCACACAGAGCACCAGGATATGGACAGATGAACTACTCTGCCCCCTTGGCATGGCAGAACCGGCTGCTCGCATTGCCCTGCACAACTCCCAGAGGACTGATGCCAAGCCACAGAAGAAACGCCAAGAAGTAGCTGAAGACAATGCAAATCTCACATCCTCCTTGCAGACACCCAGATAAAGCTCCCCATTGCACCCATGGTGTCTCTGCTACAAAGAAAGAGGCATGCAGGACAGTTAACTGTTCCGTAAAGCCAAATCTTATGCTCCATGCATTCCGCAGGCCAGGCTATCAGTGACAGTGGTTCAACCAACATCTGGTACACCTCCTTCACAGAATCACAGAATCACTTAAGTTGGAAAAATCCTCTGAGACCACCGAGGCCAACCTATGACTGAACACCACCAGGTCAACTAGACCATGGCACTGAGTGCCACTTCCAGTCTTTCCTGAAACACCTTCAGGGACAGTAACTCCACCACCTCCCTGGGCAGTCCATTCCAGTCTCTAATCATCCTTCCTGTGAAGAAATTTTTCCTAATGTCCAGCCTAAACCTCGCCTGGTGCAGCTTAAGCCTGTGTTCTCTCGTCCTGTCGCTGTCTGCCTGGGAGAAGAGGCCAACCCCCACCTGGCTACAGCCTCCTTTCAGGCAGTTGGAGAGGGTGATAAGCCTGAGCCTCTGAGCCTTCTTTTCTCAGGCTAAACAAACCCAGCTCCCTCAGCCGCTCCTCACAGGACTTGTGCTCCAGTTTCCCTCCTTCGTTGCTCCTGACAGGGTCGCGGATGCCACAGCGGCGCGCGGGATCGGGGAACCCCTAAGCACAACTGACAGCGATCCTACGGTCCGGGGCGGGGAGAAGGAAGGAAGGGAGGCTGATCCTCGGAGAAACGCAGATTCCCACCAGGGCCGCGCTGATGCTGTGCAAGGCTCGGCGCCGGCTTAGCCCAGGAGCTGCCGGCGTCCCCCGCCCTCCGCGCCCACACTTCGGCGGGGCTCGCCGCTCAGTGCCCGGGCTGGCGGCCGCGCTGCCCGCCCCCGGCCGCGCCGCGCGGCACCCACCTGCGGCGCCTCCCTTCATGCCGCCGCCCCGGGGTGCCCCAGCGGCTGCTCCCGGCCCTCACCCTGCGCCAAGCGCCGCCGGGCACTCGCCGATTCCGCCCACCGACCCGGAGCCGTCCCCGGGAAGCTCTTCGCGCGCTTCCGCCCCCGGGGGAA
>VXBT01004523.1:30783-65846 GCA_013400235.1 Oriolus oriolus
CCGTGCCGGGGCTGTGCCGGGGGCTGTGCCGGGGGCCGTGCCGTGGGCCGTGCTGTGCCGGGGCGCGAGCTGGGCCGGGCCGTGCCGGGCCGGGCGGTTGGCGGCGGTCGGTGAGACGTGTCCGTTTCTCTCCGCAGCTGGCGCGGCACCGGCGGCGGCGCGGGCCCGGCTGGCGGGGAGCTCCGCCGCGGACACTCGCCGTAAGTGCGGGGCCGGTTTGAGGGCGGCGGCGGAGGGGGGCCTGAGGCGTGCGGTTGTGCCCCTGCCAGCCGGCGGGAGGGCACCGAACCGCCCCACGGACATTCCTGGGCGATGGAACCACTTTAGTGAGCGTGTCGGGAAAGGGAACATGTAGGTGCTACCTGAGTCCTCATCCTTCATAAATGAGGGAAAAACAAAGAACCATAATGCCAGTGTTAATCAGGTAATAAAGGCTGAAATAAATACCACTCTTTCCTGTTAAGCACAACTTGCATCTGTAATGTTTTGTGTTCCTAGCACACATCAAGGTGAAAAGGGTTGAGAAAAGGGAGAAAGGTTGAGCGGGTTGGTCCGGTCGCCCGTAAACCCTAATTGCGCAGAAAAGTGGCTGCGTTGGTAACCGTGCTTGCTCTGGGTACCCATCTGCATCCTTTCCCAGATGCAGAGCCAGCCTGCTTTTTCTGTGCGAAGCTGTGCCTGGGCAACAGCTTCATAGCCCCTCATTGCCCTGGCTCTTAAAGGTTTTTAATTGTAACAGTGAAAAAACCCACCCCAACAGCACGAGTTCCTTGAGTGTTTTGATTATGAGAGGCTTGCTTAGATGTTGACACACCTAACAAAACCAGAAAAGGCCCTTTCTAGACCCAGGTTGAATAACATGAGCACTACCTAAGTTCAGATTATCATCTCTGCTGCCCTCTTTTTCATCTTGTTATTTACTTCTCCATCATCTTGTTGGACAATTCCTGCTGCTCTTTAGAGTCAACAAAATTTTAGCACTGACACAAATTTCCTTCATTATAAAAGTGTATAGTTCCATGTTCTATGTAGCACAAGTGTGTTGCTATAGTGTAGTCTCTGACAGACAGCCAGACTGGTTAAAGGGAGTTACTAATCTTCTTTCTGTAGCTTTCTGTATTCCCTGTCATAATCTTGGAAACTTTATTTTTCTCCTTAGCTACTGTCAGACCAAAAAATGAAGTAGAACAGAAGCAGCTATGTGCTTTTGGGGAGTACGTGGCTGAGATTCTGCCCAAGTATATCCAGCAAGTACAGGTAGGTGCTGTTGGAGAAACTGTTCTTGTGGTGGGACAGGATCCAGCGAACACACTGCTTGTTTGTTACCTGTTAGTGAAGTTGTTCTGGGGAAGAAAAATGGTCAGAATTGCATGAAAAGTACTGCTGTTGTTAAGTCCCTTGATATGATGCCTTTTTGTGTCTGCTGTGTCTCTTTCTTTGAGTGTTCTGCTGAAAAGAGCATAATGTTCGGTCCTGTGGGTGTTTGTACTCATGCCCTTCCCACTGTTCTGTTTTCATCAGGTGACCTGTTTCAATGAGCTGGAACTTCTGATCCATCCAGATGGGATCATTCCTGTCCTGACCTTCCTTCGCGATCACACCAATGCCCAGTTCAAATCCTTGGCTGACTTGACTGCTGTTGATGTCCCGTCTCGCCAGTACCGCTTTGAGGTAGGAACTGCTCAGAGGTGCAGGACTTGGAGGGCTTCACAAGTACTGCTGGCTGTGGGTGCTCTTGCAGCTCTGACCACTTTTTTTGGTTTCTGGCAGTGAGAAGAAAATTTCAAGAGTTGTAGATAGAATTTCTTAAGGTCAAAGGCCTCCAGCTGCTGAAGAAGTGGAATATTTTTTAATTCAACATTTTTCTTTTAAAAATCAAGGTGGTAGCTTCATAGAAATAATAGAAATATAGACCCTAATTTATTCTTTTTTCCAGTCACCAAGTCAGTATCAAACAAGGCTTTAAAATCCCTTACAGAGTTTTGGGATTTTTTTTTCAGTCTTCTTGTAGTATATATTTCCTCCCCAGAGATTATAATAATCTTCATAAGCAGCCTTTGTATTAGACTCCATCACCATAAAATTTGGAAATGTTCCCTGGTATCCAACTCATTAGCTGAAAGTTAAGTATATTTTTTCTTAGCTTTCTCCCACTGATAGTAATTGCAAGAGTGATTGATAGCCATTTCTTCAAGACAGGCTATTGTCAAGTGTTTCCATCCCTCCAGTAGTCTCTCTTTTAAGATTTCGTATCTCTCTTTACTTCTGCTCTTCTACATCAGTCATGTTTTCTAAGTCTCATAACTTTTGTCACACTTCTAAGGACCAAAGTGATAAGCTGGTGGAACCTCAGTTGTAGGAGTGTCTTGTACTGGCCAGCTCTGAAGTGCTGAATGTGATCCTGCTCATAAAGAATATTTGAAATAGTCCTTGCGTGGCTTTGCTTAGCCAGTGGTGTAGTGCAGAGAGATCCATAAATGCTGCCTGTTCCTCTGCTTCAGATTGTGTACAACCTGCTGTCCCTGCGGTTCAACAGCCGGATCCGTGTGAAGACGTACACCGATGAGCTGACACCTGTTGACTCAGCAGTGTCTGTGCACAAGGCAGCAAACTGGTATGAAAGAGAGGTGAGTGCTGGTGTGCTTGGGAACAATCTTTGTGGAGAGAGGCTGTATTTTCCCAATTAAAGTGATTCCCCAACACCCTCAGAAGAAAGAGAGAAGTGTTTCCCTGGCTTCCTTTTTGGAGTAGGAGGTAAAACAGTGTTTGCTTTTGAATGAATTCCTGAATCAGTTTTGCTGGCACTGTACAAAGCCAGGCATGTAACTGAAATTTTATGGACATAACACATGCAGGTGTTTGGGGTTTTTTTCAAATATAATTCAACTAACTTGTCCCTTTCATTTAGGTTTGGGACATGTATGGTGTTTTCTTTGCCAACCACCCTGATCTAAGGCGAATCCTCACAGATTATGGGTTTGAGGGCCATCCATTCCGGAAGGACTTCCCACTCTCTGGTTATGTGGAGGTAAGAGATACAGTCATGTCTAAAGTTACTAAGTCTCCCCAGTGCTCTTTTCTGAGTTCCAATACAAAAGATGTGACTGCTTTACAATCATTTGTCTGAAGGATGTTTCACTTGTCTGTATTCCAGAGGAGTTGTATAAATTTGCATGGAAATTTGAAGTATCACACAAAATATCATCCATAATAAGGCAGCCTAAGGCCAGAGAAATTGAGCAAATGTTATGTGCTGTATACCAAAGATACTTGTCAGGGAGAGAAAGTGCTTCTGCTTTCAGCATATTTTCTGGAGATTAAAGTTTCCACTGCAAAACTGAGATGTCTATAAGGATAAAGGACTGAACCATTCTTGATTCTGTTAGAACTTCACTTTGTTGAGTTTTTGTAGGCCCAGATTATAAAACTCTGGTTAAACTGACTCTTGCCATTTATTGTTTACCTCCTTATGCCAACCACAGGTGACATGAGAGTGTTTGGTATCTGTCTAGTTTCAAATGACTGCCCTGTAGAAGCAGGCATATTTGGTGTAGTGTTAAGACTGAGTAGAGTTTCATGAGGAAACAGTGAAGTTCTGCAAAAAACAGGATGGTTTAAGAAATGTAGAAATAACAAAATTCTGCAGTCAAGGATAAGGCAGCATCTCCTGAGCTGGGGTTCAGAGATTGGACTGGCACAGTGAGGATAAATCAAGACAATCACAAGTGTCTGGTACTCACCTGCATTCCATCCTGCTTGTCTTCTTTTTCTCCCCTTGTTCTGAGTGTTATGCTAAAAATTAGAACAACTAAAACCAAACAAATGCCATATTATAAAGATTCATGAGTATAGTCCTCAGCCATGCAGGCCCAGGATGGGCCACGTTATTTCAGTGACTCAGGAGAAATTCCTTTGTCAAATGACAAATTAAATGTGTTATTCCACATGAACTTCATGTGGACTGTTAGGCTGGGCACTCCTAATTCTGGGTGCTTAGTCAGGACATCTGCGGTGCATGGTAGCAAAGTGAAGAGGAGGGGGAGGGTTTTCTTGGACAGTCCAGAGATCTCAGTAGCATCTGGAGAGCTCGTTTAGTAATGAGAACTGCAGCCGTGGCAGAGGCTTGTGGGCCTATGGTTTTTCCATGGGTAAGAAGTAGAGTTATCTGCACAGAGGGTGGTCTGGGTCATTACTGGGTCATTGTGCACGGCAAATAAAGATGCTACAGGAGCAGGGTGAAAGTGACTGGCCTGTGTGCTTTGCGCCGTTCCAGGTGCGGTATGATGATGAAGTCAAACGGGTGGTGGCAGAGCCTGTGGAGCTAGCTCAGGAATTTCGCAAGTTCGATCTGAATAGCCCTTGGGAGGCATTTCCTGCCTATCGTCCAGCTCCAGAGCCCCTGAAAATAGAAGCAGGAGCCAAGAAAGAAGATGCCAAATAGCAGCAGAAGGAAGCGGATATGTGGTGTCATCCTTTCTGTTCTAATAATAGTATTTATAATAATAAAAACTGATATGAGGTACCTGCCTGCTGTGATCTCATGAATAATGTTTTCAAACTAGATGAAAAGCACAAGGCCAGGGAATGCCAATTTACAGTTCTTATGATCCGACTGGTAGATGTTTATCTGGTGCTTTGAGTTGTAAAACGGGGGAATTTGTCTTTTTGGTTTGCAAATTGAATTGAGTGCAGGCTTTGCCTGTGGCTAAGTGTTTTATGAACACTGCTCCTGCCAGCAGTCCTGCAGGTAAAAATCAGAACCTGAGCACTCCCTAGGAGACTGCACTGAAACATCTGTGGAGCTTGAGCAATGGGACAGCAGTTTCTTAGCTCCCGGATGGGTGTTGGGAAGATGGTAATAATATGTCAAACAGGCAAAGCTTGGGTAAATGGTTCTAATACAGTTCCTGTCAGGACAACACAAATGCACCTGGGTCCAGACCAAAACAATTATGGAAATCTCTCTGTTGTTTCCATGGGAATTAAGTCAGTGCCTTTTAAGGAGTTGCAGGTATCTTCTGATGTGACAGTCCCTCAGTCTGGCTTTTTCTTCACAATCAAGCAGTCTTTGTTTTCTCCAGCATCTTCAGAGTGTGCGCTTTTTTTCTGGCAGTCAAAAATACACCCCTCCCTTGTCTCACAGACAAGACTCTGTCTTTTTGTCAGTATTCCAGTTCTTTTGAGCTCTATGATACAATAGCATTACCACTTTCTTTGCTCTGGTGGAAAATACCATTTTTTTCCAAAAAAGCTGGAAGAATGCTGTAGTTCCAGTCCACCCACCACCTGTTTGAATGGGATTACATTACAGCAGTCATCAATTAATAATGTCCCTTGTCTTTGGTCCAGAAAATGCGTAATGCTGTTCTGTGTCAGAAAGCTGACTGACTTCTTTAAGATCTGAAAACTATTGTATAAGAGATTTCATAAAATAATTCACAAGCTGTTTGTAGAGATTCCCTGAATCAATACTTAAGCTTTTAAATTGCAAAAGCGCTAATTAAAATAGGGGTTTTGGGGAGGTTAGAGTATGGGATGGAGGAAGGGATAGGATAATAGTGAATTCAATTAAGGAAAAAAAAAAACTAGCTGTGACTAGAATGTGATCTCTTTCCAAGAATAAAGATTTGAACTGTATTTGAAGAATTGGATTTCATATTTGTTTCCACCCCAGCCTTGTAAGCATGGGCTGCTTAATATTTTTTTTTCAATTTTTTTTTTAGGTTTGTTTTTTTGGGGTTTTTTAGGTTTTTTTAAAAATTTTGTTTCAGGCTGCTGTGGCCAGCAGTGTTTGGGATGTGACTCAACAGTGCTCTGGTTAAAATTCATAGCATTTGCCACTCCCCTTGAAAGTCACAGCTCTATGTGGGAAGGAGAAGTGAACACAGATCAGCAAAATTTTGGGGTTTTATACAATTCTTAGCTCCATTTTGGATCTGTCTTCAATTGAGCAGATTAAATAGGAAATGAACTTTTAGTTCTTCCTACAATAAATTCCACAGCTGGTTCTGTTTTCTTTGCAGTGGCTTTCATAGCATGCTGATGCCCATTGTGCAAGACAGAAAATTTCCTAGTGCTACTTCTATCACCATGAAAATTGATAAATCTCATTTCCTCTCCATGTTCTCCTTCATCCCAGGTTGCTTGATACAACACAACAAGACTTATGGTCTATAGATTATTAAAAATATATATTTCCCAGCATGATAAGTCAGAAGACTCATAGTAACAGCAACACCAGAAAATCTTGCCTTTTAAAATTGATGTTTGTGCAGAGGGAGAATTTGACTGACATCAAGAAATGTCAGACATGATGCTTGTCAAGTTAGACAATATGCAAGGTTTGTTCAAGAATGTGTGTACTGGAAAAGTAGCCAGCCCTGTGGGAAGAGGCATTGACTCCAGCAGGTCTTTAATATGTGGAATAGTGGACCTGGATCTTCTCATTAGTGAAGCCTGGGAGATCAGGAAGACTGCAATTTACTCACCTAGGCTCATTATCCCACGGCACAAGAGGTTGCACAGCCTCACAAAGTACTGCCAGTGTTGGTGCTCTGCCTCCTCCACTGCTCCTGAGTTCCATGAGCCGTTTTGCTCATGGAGCCTACTTACTCTGGGTTCCTGGTGACTGGTGGACACTTACTTCATGCTGGACAAGGCTGTGGTCAGCCTGGCCAAGCATAAAGCTGTCTTCCAAATCCTCTGTCCCTGCCCGTTGCATACTGCCAGCTTCCATGAGGCTTGTTTGCCTAGTTTGGATTCCCCAACTGCAGTTTGGATTCCCCAGCTGCAGGAGGATGTGGGATGAGATGTAAGTCAGATGTAGCTGACTTAAAGATACACTATTCAGAAGAGAGATTTTCTGGTACTGAAGGGACAAACAGACTTTAGGCAATGACTCACAGTCACCATGTCGAGCTTCTCCAGCTGAGTAGGTTTTGCTGGTGTTTTCCAGAACTCTGGCATTTCTCCCTACAGCCAGGCAAGCAGACTGTCCTCCCTGAGGATGTGGCTATTGGCAGTGTCAGGGTGCCCACCCACCTCATGGCCACACAGTTGGTTTATACCTGTATAACTGATCTCCACTCAAAATCCAGACAGGGAATTCAGCTGAGCCTAGCATTCCTGCAGAACAGAGGTTCCGGCACTGCTGAGGGACAGGCTGGATGACGGTATGTCACATATCACCCATCACACTTCATCCCATGACATTTTCTCCAAGTTGTGCAAGGCCTGAGGGTGTCTGTTTGTGCAGTAGGTACAGTGGATGGGGCCCTCCCTGTCACTTTTACACAGCTCATTACTCCTTCAAGCAGCTGATGCTGCTCACAAACTGAAACAAAAAGACAAGGAAAGCATCCTGTTAAGGACTGGCAGCACCATGCCTGGAAAATACCAGTATTACAGAGGTCCTGTCTGGTTACAGTCAGCGCTTCACTCCTGCTTCCCTCAAGGTTTTCTTACTTCTTCCACTCCAGTGACCCAAACATCACCTTTTCTGGGAGTTATGTATGTCCTTCTTCCTTCCCCTCTTCCTTCAGTCCTCTTCCTTCTCTGAGCATCTGCCAGACAGCCCCAGGCTGGCGAGTAATCTCCCCAAGTTCTGGGTGGCATGATCGAAGCAATTGATTTCTTCAATTCTATAAGCAGAATTTCCCTTTTGTAAATATGCTATCTCCCTGAAGTCCTACTTCAAAGAAACTTCCCTCCTAAAGAGGCTCTTCTGGTGCTGTATTAACCACACCTTGTGCCTCGATCAGCATCCGACCAAGTCCTGCAGTTTTTGATCCCTCTTACCTTGCTCTCATTTCCCATGTTCCTGCTTCAGGAGGTCACGGTGAAAAGGAAGAAACCAGTGTTTCTTTCAAGGTGTCCCTGCATAAACCTGTCTTGTGACGTCTTGAAACTGCTCCAACGACAGACGGTATGGCCAGGGGAGTGCAGAGTGGTAGGGCTGTGCTCAGCTGTGAATACCTGGCAAGGACAAAATCCTTCAGGAGGAGCAGGTGCACTGCCTAACACTGCAGTCGTGTATGCAGGGACTCTGTGCAGCTGTCAGAAACTCAGCCTTGTTTCTGTGCAAGTATTGCTGCTGTACAGACAGCTAAGGAATATATTTACCACTCTCAAATTGCCTTTCTGTGTGGGATAGTGAGGTAATTCTATAGAATTCCCCTGGCTCAAGGCAGCATCCACACTGATGCTTGTCCCTCACCTGCCACTGTGTCAGTCACCTGAGGACAGCCCCCGAGCCTCCTCTCTTCTCCCTCCCACCAACGTGGCTATCCTGCTCTAGGCACTCCAGCTGCAAGCTGTTCCTAGGAAATTCTCCTGCTGGCAAAATCATGTACGGCTCTCACAGATGTTGGCCAAAATCCTGTTGGGCAATCCTCCTCATGTCATGTGCTGCAAGCCAAAGGGATGCTGTTTCCTGGCCCACGAGACACAGGGTTTTTCCATAGCGGCTTCTAGACTAAGTCATGTGTACGCTGTGGACTAAAAGGGACTCTGGCACAAAGCAGAAGGCACATCAGTCTCACTGCATACGTGGACCATCAGTGTCTGTCTCTTGAGTAGCATGTGATTCACAGTTTAACAAAAGAAGAAATGGATGCAACCGAAGAGTAAGCGGCAGAAAATAACGAGAAACGAAAGCAGCACATCGTAACTTGAAGATACCTAAGGCTATGACAGAAACACAGTCTTGCTTTGAATCCAAACTGAGGGGAAGAGTGGCTCTGCATATTGCGGGCTCCTCTGTGACTCTTCCATTATGTACTGCTTCTCTCGGCTGGTGTGAGTCCAGGTATTTCCAGATACAGCTAGAGATCCTGAAAGTTTCAGAAGATTTGGTCCTTTGCACACAGACAACTTACCAACCAGGACGTCATCCCAGCCCTTAGTAAATTATCTGGTGACAGTATGTGCTGACTGGTGTCCTGTAACTTGCTGAGCAAGGGATGCATTTCAATTTTACCTTCTCTCTTTTCTAGGCAGACTTCTTTCTCACTTTAACCCGAGGGAGATGGCAGTAGTCCTTATTTACACGTTATTGCATATTTGTATAACCCTGGCATCACATACTGTGCCATACAGAGTAGAAATACAGAACAGTTTGACTGCAGATTTGGCACTAACACATGTGTAAAGATGTGTAGAGAACAGGCTCCTGCTGCAAAGGGAATCAGGTGAAGTTTTGTCTCACTGTAACCCAGAAGCCCACTCACAGGGGAGGACGATGAGGTGCTAAAGCCTGAGCCACTTTCATACCGGGTGTTTGTTAGGTCGCTGTACTGAGTTCTCCCTCCAGGGGGCTTGATACAGAACTGAGCCAGTGACATTCTTCTGCCTGCTTGTATGTTTTGGCTGCTACTGCCCCTCCATGATTCTGCAGTCGGCTAGCCTTATCTGTTAGTGACATTCCAGGATCGTTTTCAGATTTTCAAACTCAGGAAAAAGGCAAACTGAAAATGAAGCCAAGGAGCCAACCAGAAGGGTCACAGTATGTGACAGAGGCACTGTGCAGAGGTGGAAGGGACTAGGGGGTCCTCCCTTCTTCAGAGGCAAACATACGGAGTGGAATTTCTTGCAGCTAACAGTTTCCTATAAGAATTGCAGTGGAAAGTCAGTCTTTGAAAAGGAAGTGTAAACAATTCTGCCAAAAACATCACAACGAAGTGTTCCAAGTTTCCAAAATACGATGGAAAATATCCTTCGGGGTCAGCAAGTTGAACGGCAAGCCCTTCCCAGGGCTGTGACCAGAAACACAGAAAGATGGATCCATTCCAAGAGAGGCTGCTGGGACCCGAAGCAGCAAGGGAAGACGCCACAGCGAACTGCGGTGCCTTCAGGAGCGGCACTGTGGCCGAGCGGGAGGCAGCGGCTCCGGCAGGGCTGCCATGGCCCAGGCACAGCTCAGCTCCTGGCTGCTCCTGTGCGTGCTTGCTGCATCCCAGAGGCTGACAGGTAGGAAGAACATCTGTTAGCGACACGGCTCCTTGGCTTGGCAAACCTCTGTGCTATGCCATTTGGGTGGTGCTTTGCCACTTCTTCAAATGTGGCCCGAGGCCTCAGGCAGCTGCACTGGCACGGGAGAGAGCTGGAGTCCGGCTGGGGGGGTTTGCTGGTGGGGGCACTGGTACCTACTTGCAGGTTGAAGACCTGCTGCTGTGTTTGGTGGCAAGGAGAAGATTTTTCTTGGGTGTCCACTGAAAAAAAAATCTCCTGCAATACTGTTTATGGATTTTCTGTACGCTTTTTGGGAAAAAAACCCACCCAACCCTCTTGAGTCATAAAATAAGTAAGGAAGGATTTTCCCTTCCCCAGAGGATATGTATGTTATTATTTCAATACATTATTTGTTATGCTTTGCTAAATTTTTCTCTACTCAAAAATCTACCACTGTGTGTATTTATGAGGCAGTTACTAATAACAGCAGTTTGGCGCCTTTCAACAAATGCACTGCCTTTGCAGCCAGTCAAACATCTCTCAGGAGAGGCATCTGTGAACCTAGAGGATCAGTAAGTAGAGACAAGAACAGCAAAGAAATTTTCAGATGATATAATGTTTTCACCTGAGCGAAAAGCCTTGCTGGAACATCTATGGAGGAGTAGGAAAGAGAAGCTACATCCCTGCCCACATTCCGAAGCCACAGCTGGCTTGGATCACAGATCCTGCAGCTGTGCAGAGAAACAAACCTCTGCAGCCTGCGGGCTGGCAGTGCACTTCTCCAGGCAGCTTGTACATCTCCCTGAAAAGCTCTAATCAAAAATGGAAATTTGGAAGTGGCTTTTGGTGGCAGTCATCACACACGTATAGTACTAAATAATTTTTTGTACTTTTTTATATGCACCTGCAGACTGTAACTCTCAAGTAGTCAATGTAAATACCCTATTTTTTTTAATATAAAAAAGCCTTCATCCATTTAAAAATGAAAAAGATCCCATAAATGTATCAGAGAGCTTACTATTTTATATGAGCTTTTTCCATTTCATGTTTCTTAACCTGAAAGAGGAGTCTGTAAGAAGTAGAAGAGGGTCTTGGCTACCTTATGACACTGATATTACAGAGGAGGGAGGGGATGCAGCCTCTCTCTCACAGTCCTGGACCAAGACTGCTTGTGCCTCCTTTTTCACACACACAAAAAAATAAATAAAATAAATGCAGACAGTCACAGCACTTTAAGTACTAGAAAATTATAACTGAACAATTCTTAGGATTAATGTGACTTTCTTATTCAAAAACTGCCACTCCTCTGGCCTCATATCCATTTTCCCCAAATTACATGATGTCATGTGTCCCAGCAAGTAATTAGCTGGACATCAAATGAGCCATAATGGATCTGACAAGGTTTCTTTTACCCTCACGCTCCTCCAGCAGCAGAAGGTTAGGGAAGAAGTATAACACCAGGATAAGCATCAGTTTACATGTCTACCAGCAGCTTGAGGAGTCTGCCAGCACCCTCCTTCCATTGGGCAGCATTACTTCGTCCAGCAAAAACTGCCACACAACCAAACCCTATCAGTTCAAACCCCATCCATCCTCAGTGTGAGAGGCTTCCTTGCTGCCTCTCAAAGCAGTGCCTTCATTGCTGTATGCTTCAGCTCTGTTGGCAGGACTAAGGGCTGTGATATCCAAAACCTCGCCTCAACCACTGCTGCTTCTCTTAAAAAGCTTGTTTTGCTTATCAAAATCTCGTGGTCAGCATCTGTCATATTTGGCAAGCTGAATGGTAGCTCAGGAATGTTGAAGACGTTATTGACAATCGAATGGCAAAAACAGTAAACAGGAAGGTCTTGTGCTACCAAGTTCTATCTGATGTCTTCCAGATGAACATCCTCACAGAGGCACCAACACACCCCGTCGTGGCCCAGAGGACGCTGGCATCATGTTAGAGGTCTCCTGAGCACTGGGGCCCCTGGGCCGAGGCACTGTTAGTGCCCACGCTCCCACCTGCCTGCACGTAAAAACTCACCTGTTCTGTTTGTTCTCATCCCTGACGGATTTCAGGAGCCCCTGCAGAACGCCTCGGTGACGCCTAATGGCGTTTGTGCTCCCTCCCACGGCGGGGTGCAGCCGAATGGGGTTCTGCCTCGCTCCGTGGCACCTCACGGGGTGTCCGCGGTGGGACGAGGGACCATCCCCGCTGGGTTTGGTGACCGCCCCGCCAGCGGCCAAGCCCCCGCCCCGGGGAGCTGCTGCAGGCGGGACTGCGGGGGATGGAGGGCGGGAGGCGAGAGCTGCACGGGCCCCGCGGGGAAACGCGGTGTGGGGCCGGTCAGAACCGGGGTGTGGGGCTGGCAGAGAGGGACGTGGAGCGGGACTAGGCGGGCCGTGAGGGAGCGGCCGCCTCTGGGCCCGCCCGAGGTCTGGCAGCGCTGCAGATGGCTTTGCTTGGCGGCTCGTTCGTGACTGATGGAGTTGCGCTGGGCTTTCCGTGAGAGCGCTGCTCCTCTCTTCCAGATGCTCTGGGGAAGGCTGGATATTCAGGCCAACGGGACAATCCGGCTGCGGGATGAAGAGCTGGCCTCCCTACGCCCGGCACGGCGGTTCCTGCAGGTTTTAGAGGAGGAAGTTCCCAAAACACCGGCAGAGATTGAGCAGCACCTGAGATATTATTCACTGACTGACACCCCCTTGCCTCCAATAGAGTTTGATCGTCTCCTTTTCACCAGTGTTTACAGTGCCTACCAGGTTCGCTCCGTGCAGGGTCTGGATAAAACCCCCTGGATTCGCTTTTTCTCTCAGCTAGTTGATGAAATCTTCCGTGACCTGTGCAAGGGGCTCTGCCCTGCAAATACCACTCTCCTCCAGGCTTCCTGGCCTTGGAAGGAGAAGCCTCCACATTTGGCGTCCCTGAAACATTTCTATCACTCTAACCTGGCCAGGACCAAGAGAGACACCTAGTGAGGGAACCCACCATAGGAAAGGACACACCTAGCTTCAGCTGCATCTTAGGTTATTTTCAGTGCTTTCCACAGTGTGCAGGACTTCGTATAAATATGCCACACCTTTCCGTCCTGCTTTCTGCACTGTGCTGGCAACCCTCTAAAGATTTATGCACAAGCTGTCATTTTTAAATGAAAAAAGGACAAAACTGTAAGTGCATTTTTCCCTTCCCTTATTTTTTCCCTAAGTGGGCTGTGCTGAAGGGGGCAGTGCTATTTAGATGTCTTATCTATCTTGATCACTGACGTTACTGGAGAGATGGCTTGGAAGTATTTTGCCAGGATATTTTGCTGGTGTCATAGCTGACTTCATTTCAGACAATTCAGTTCGCCCTCCTTATATTCTCCCTGTGGTTTCAGACAAACACAAGATCTTTTCTCTGTCTCCAGCAAGCAGCTAAGCAGGTTTTGTTATGTTTCATGATATAGGTCACATATTTAATTTCATTTTTCTCCTCATGTGGCATCATATTTTATGTGTCTATAGCAATTTCCCATCTAATGTATTCATTTTTCTTTAAAAAGCAACCTGAAAATGTATGTATTCCACGAAGATTTCTAGTATTTGCATATCATATTTACACATATACACAGCTTTGTTTCAGTTATCATTTTGGAATATACTTCCCGAAATCTCATTTAAATTCTGAAGGATCATGACCTAGTTATTTCTTCAGCAGATTTTGCCTCTCTTCTATAAAGTTGTTTTTTTTTTTTTTGTACAGCTATGGCACTTTACAAGCCAAACATAATAAATACACCATCTCTATCCTCAAAATCAGAAATAGAATTATTTTATAGAAGGACATCATTAACATTTCTCTGTCTTAAACACCGAAGTGTGGAATTAAATAAATGCAATCATCTCCTCAGGAGGGTTTTGACTTTAGTTCTTGTTGTTTCTAGCAGATTTCCTGCTGCCACCACAGATACATTAATTTTGAACCTTCATTGCATGTGCTTAGACAATGGGATCCATAATTCCCTTTCTATCAAAATAATTTTTCTATGCTCAACAAAAGAGGCATGTGTGACCTTCAAAGTGGGAACTGCTAGCTTTTGACCTAGTTAATGTTCTTCCAAGCCACTGTAGCCCAACAGATGGAGAGGAGAAATGGTATGCAGGAACAAGAAGCCTGGAAGCAAGATGCCACAGACAATGGTTTTAGAGGTCAGGTTAGGGTTATGACAGAAGGAGATTGATTTAAAGCAGGTTGGTTGTTGCTGGGTTTTTGTTTTGTGTGCTTATTTGTTTCATTTTGGTTTGTGCTTTGGGGTTCTTTTTGTTTGTTTCTTTATTTGTTTTTCACCCCAAAGGATACAGGAATTAAAATTAGAATTTTGTTTGAAGTAAAACTTCTTGTCTCAACTAATGTTCTATTATTCTTATACTGGTTTTTTACATACCTCCAATCTCCACCCTTCATTATTTTGCCAAATATGCCCCCAGTCTTTAATGTGTAGGACATGTATGGAGTGACAGAGGCAGTGAGTAGCTGCATACAAGTCCAGTTTGAGCAGAGAATATCATCAAAAAGCTGAGCTGAGATGGCACTAGTGCATGAAAATACTGTCTTGCTGGAGAATGTACAGCCTGAGCCATACGAATATATGGATAAAGGCTGAGTGGGCTGGCTTGTGACTCAGATGCCAACACACTGCTTTGAACTCAGTTTTGTTAGGAGCAGTTCTAGAGCACTGCTGCCCGTTGAATGGATTATAAACTAACCTCAAGTGATATCATGAAGCTTTGTACGCGCTTAAGATTATGCACTTTTGCAGTTCATGTATTTTTGGGATACAAACCAGGGTTTAGCTCAACTGAAACAGCACCAGTGGTGCTATGATAGAGCCTCCTGTGCTCCCACTACCTCCTCAGCAGATCCCACTGGGCGTCCGTCTGTCCGTCTGGTGGACTGTAGGAACACAGCAGGGCCCTCTGCAGCCGCAGCAGCTTCTGCACAGCAGAAACTCTTGGTGGAACTCGGCACATATGAAACCACTGGAACACGGCTGCTGAAAGCATTGCCTCGTGGTTCCTTTGACCCTGCCTGCACGAGGCTGTTGGTGCAGCACACGGCAGGTCAGCAGCACCCTTGTGTTCAAGGGGCTCATTTCTGGGGAAGGTGACGCCCCTGCGGTCAGCAGTGCCACTGCACGGCACAGTTCTACTCACACTGAATATTATGAGCCTGCTCCTGATCCAAATCTTTAGAGATTTAAAAATACATTTCTTATTCTTCTTACTTACCTTGCTTCTGAGCTTTCAGAGCATGGTCCATTCAAAGATTTGAGCCCTTATCTTTTACTACAAGAGCTAGAAGCCTGCTCTTTTGTTTGTTTCTAAATGTATTCTTTCCATTGAATGGAAGCTGAGATTCTCAACCACAGCTTCTTGACTTCATCCACATCAGATAAAGAAAAGCACAAACTATTGTGAAACTTGCAATAAAATCATAAGAGGTACCAACCCTTCACACACAGAAATGAGAAAAAAGAGTGTACACAGACAGACTGGCTCAGTAACACATACTGTAGCTCATGCAATTACCATGCTTCTCTCCCACCTGAGCTGGTACCTCAGCCAGTGACAAGCACACAAGTCTCAAAAAGTAGCAACAAATTCCAAACTGAGAACATTTACATCTTTTGTATTTTTATTACATTCATTTTCATTACATTTATTCCCTCCCCAGATATACAAGGAAAGTCACCAGACCCTTTGCTCCCTGGATGCTGGAGATCTGCAGTAACATGACTGCAGCAGTTCTCTGATCCTCAGCATCTCATTACACTGCCCCACCCTTCCCCAAAACTACCTCATGCTCTATGTTAAATCAAACACCAACACAGGACACACAGATACAACCTGAAAGGCCTCTCTATGGATGAATGGCACACACAGCAGTAGCCCTGCAGACAGGGCACAACCGTGCAGCGTGAGGAAAGCACCGGACACACGACAGCATGCTCAAAGTAGAGGATGATATTCAGAGAAGCTATACCCAAGTTCACGGCACCTTGGCTCTTCTTACTCTCCTTTCACATCTGCATTTAATTATTTGACCCTTGAGGTGAGCTGGCACCTGGAAGCCACTTTGGCTGGGCCTCTGAATAGATGAGGAAGCCTGTGAAGGTGATGTACTTGCCGTGGTTGCTGTAGGCACCATAGCCATCGTGCTGATGGCTGTAGAGCCAAACGGTGTCCCCGTATTGCAGAGGCAGCATGATACTCTGGCTCTGCATCTCCCGCCTCTTGGAGTGGTTGTCGTCATAGATCATGGCCTGCACCTCATTGTGGTTCTTCATCAGTTTCACTGACATAGTCTTAAAGGGCATTTTGCCAATGGTGAAGGAGAAATAGTATGCGCCAGGTATACGGCATGTGAAGATGCCAGTGGAGGAATTGAAATCTTTTCCAATGTTAACGAACTCTGTATCAAATGTGATTGGCTCGTGCTGGGTTTGCTTCTCATCCGTCCCCAGGAGACTTTGTGAGCGGGCAACAGAAAACGCAGAGCGAGGGTCTTGTACCCTGTTTGGTTGATCAGACAACACGTGTCGCTGTGAAGCTTCATTCTGCTCTCTGGGAAGTTGCTGAATTGTGTGAGGGTGTGGCCCGAGCTCTTGAGAGCTAAGAGCATTCTGGAAGAAGGCAGAAGTGTCTGGATAGATCAGGTAGCCATTGAAAGTTGTATAGGGGCCCACGTTGCTGTAAAGAGCGTACTTGGGATCTCCATGTAAACGCAGCCAAACTGTGTCCCCGTAGTCAAGCTGCAGCATGGCACTCTGGCTGGCCACCTTCCGTTCCTTGCGGTGATGTTCATCATACACAATTACCTGCACCTCATTCTTGTTTCTCATCAGCATGACAGACAAGTTTTTCTTTGGGTATTTCCCAACGGTGAATGAGAAGTAGTAGGCTCCAGGTATCCGGCAGCGGAACAATCCAGTCTTGGGGTCAAAATCATTGCCAATATTCACATACACTTTGTCAAAGGTAATAACCATCTCGGAGCTCCCTTCCATGCTGCTGGTTCTGGCCACAGAGAAAGCAGAGCGAAATTCAGCACTGGTGTCTGCTGGGAAGCCATCTGTAGGAAAAAAAATCATGCAGCAAAGGAGGCCAAAGATGATCTGAACGTTCAGTGTCATCATTGTATCTGAAAGAAAAAGAAGCATATTTTAGCAGGAATAGCATTAATTTGCAGCTCACAAACCAGTTGAAATCCAGACCTGAATCTTGCTAAATAGACATGAAGATCTACATCCAAATGCTGAAAAGTTTCCAGTGTGTTCTCTGAGCTGTGTGTGGGACCATACCTTAGTTCAAATCTCAGCACCACTTTTATATTTTCCTAGTGAGAGCTAGACCTTTTTCAACCTGTACTCAGGGAAAGAAAAAGAATCTTCTCCTTTGAAAGCCTGTCTATCCTAGAGCTTGTCTGCAAAACACCATGATGCTCATACTGCAGAGGGATCTCAGGGCTTGCTGGGGCTTTGCCAGAGCTCCCTTTTGTTGTGCCTTTTTTTATTCGTAAAACCAAGGATGGAACAAAGCCCTACACAAACGCTGTATTATACAGCTGAGATACAGCTGAACGGCAGGGAGGAGAGGACATATGCTCTAGAGATTCCCATGCAGATGCCACAGGACATGGAAGCCAAGTAAGTTGTTATATCCCATTATTCCAACATGAATCTGTGAAGAGTATAAAGAAATAAGAAAAAGGAATGTTTAGGGAAGGAAGACAATGGAGAAAATTATTGAAATAATAAAAAAAAGAAGGAAAACAAAATGATAAGTAAAAAGAAAGTCTCCTAAAGTGTACAGCTCCTGAGAGAGAACTGAAATACCAAAAATGGGGAAACAACTCCCTGAATGGATAATAGACCAGACATAAAAACTTCTTTGACCCCTAAAAAGGAGGGATAAGTTACGAGTTAATAGAGTTTTCTGCTTCTATTTTCTGTGAATTTTTTTTTTTTGGACTGAGGCCAAAAATTATCTATTAGTGCTTTCAGGCTGGAAACAAAACTGCCAGTCATTCCAGTGAGAAGCTTCTCTTTCTGTCACCTCTCTGTGCTTATTAAAATATCATTCAGGCTAGGAGGCAACTGCCTGGTTTGCAGTCTGCTCCATCTGTCACCCCAAAACTGGTGCCTTGCCAGCCTGCAAACAATGAATTCGCAGACCAGCAGAACAGAAGCAAAATAGGCAACTCATTGCGGGGGGAGGGTTGAAGACAAATCCTGCATTAAAAAGGATAAAGGGGTAAATATTTGAATCATCTGAGATGGTCTAGTAATAGAAGCAAAGCAGACAGAATCCACATAGAGTGTGAAGTGGCAATGGGATCCTCCTTTGGCAAGATGTGATACCTAGAATCACTCACCAGCAGGAATTCAGCTTGACCCCATCCCTTGCTCTTTCACACTTAAGAATAAAACTGAAATCTGAGGTACAGCTTTAATACATAAGAACCCAAGAATGAGATAGATTCTCACTTAATTACATGAAAATGGAACACTAGCAAAGACTAAAAGAAATATCCATCCATGTCCCAGTTTTACCTTAGATCACTTCTTTCACAGACATCTGTAGCAGGGCTCTCAGCCTAAGCAGGCTTAAAGTTTGTCAGTGAAGGGCTGAGCAGTGAAGGAGAGTTTGCTGTTCAGTTGAGCAAGGACAGGCTGCTGATCAGTGATAACACCGAGCAAGGATAACACTGCTGTTCTTAGTGCTGAAGAATGCTGAGACCAGCTTGACCAAACTATCACCCCCACCACAAGGACATGCAAGACTGAGACTTCCTGACTGAGGCTGGGAGCAGCAAGGATGTGCAGGTCTTGATGTGGAAGTGAGGGTCAGAAGTGTTGAAGAGAAGAAAGTAAAAAGCTGCCAACACATTTTTCAGCACAAAGCATATTTTGATGAGTAAGCCTAAGAACCCATCATCTAAAAAATGTGTATTTTGAATGCATATTAAAGTCAATCACTTTATACTATAAAAGGCCAGTGCCACTTTTGCACAGCAAAGATTTCTAGCATGTCTCCCTAAGGTGTGTGAAGATCCTTCCCTTCAGTGGGGACACTCCTCAAGGTTATTCCTTGAGGCTGAATGAAAGAGATTTTCCCAGTTGGTGTGGGTAAGCAACATCAATCTCTGCTTAACACTTATTCTGCTACCTTGAATATAATTGCTTTAATATAATTGCTTCAAAACCAGTGCACTAAACTAGCAGTCATAGCTATCCATGCTGTGTAGTAAATAATTCTGATTAAGCTTTTTTCCCCTCAATCATTATTGCAAAAATTTAAATAAAGAATTAATTTTATTTATATAAATATATCTGGTTTGCTATCCTTAATTCTGCAGGACAAAGTTGTATAAAAGCTCAGTTACACCTGTGTAATTCTTTAGATATAAACCACTGACAGTGTGGGGCTAAGATTGTATCCACCTGCACCTCAGCTCCTCTCTGAGAAAGAATTTAGAAAGTAAGGGAGTCCTTTCTGTATCTTGTGCCTTCTGTTTGTGAAGGGAGGGCTTCTCTAATAAACTTCCTCTGAAGCTCCCATTCTGCCTGCAACATCTCAGTGTTTTCCTCCATACCCCTGAATTCAGAAGGTTTTTCCTGACCTAGCCTGCTCCTCCAGGACCCCCAGGCTGCACTGAAGGTGGCTGAGAGAGCTGACTGATGTAATTTTGAGGCCACTCTCTATCATCCTTGAAAGGTGATGGAGATCAAAGGAGGTCCCTGGTGACTGGAGAAAGGCAAATGTGGCACCCATCTTCAGAAAGGACAAGTGGCACTACCTGCGAAACTACAGGGTGGTTGACCAGTTAGCCTCTCACTTTGGTCCCTGAAAAAACCATGGTATGTTCTTAGAACACATTTCTAGTCAAAGGACATGTAATTTAGCACATGTTATTTAATTGAGCATGGACTGTGTCTAATCAAACTGATTGCCTTCTTGTGGGAAGAGATCAGCAGATGTCATCTGCATTTTAGCAAGACTTTTGTTACAGACTCCCACAGCATTCCTCTATCCAAACTGTGATATTAGATATGTGGACTACTAGAAAAGTGAAAAACTGACTGTATTATCAGGCTCGAGATCTAGTGTTTGATGTTTAACTTCAGATGTCCTCTTCACCTGAAAAGGAGAAAGAATGCCCACTGATCAAGACTGCAGATGACACCATGGTTGACCAATATACTTGGAGTCACAGCTGTTATCCAGAGTGACCTTGACGGGCTGACAGAATGGACTGAAAAGAAATTCAGTGAAGATAAATGCAAAATCCTGTACCTGGATGGACTAACCTGTGTGGTGGTACAGACTGGTGACTGACTGGCTGGGAGTCTGTCTGAAAAGGATCTGAAAAGGATCTAGGGGTTCAGGAGAACAGTAATTCGTACCTGAGATAGTGCTGTGCCCTGCAGATACTGAAAGCTTACAGCTCAACAGAACACAGCCAGGAACCACAGGCTGTGATTATTCCTCTTTAGTTGGCACTTGAGTGACTCCAGAAAAGTGCAGCTGAGATGGCCGAAGTCTGGATCACCTGCTCCATGAGGAGAGGCTGATTGAACTGGGCTTTAGCATGGAAAAGAGAAAACTTTGGGGGGATCTAGTAGCAGCCTTCCAGTGCCTTTAGTGGCTCCTGAGACGATAGTGAGAGGTACTTCACTGATGGAGCAGTGGAAGCATGGTGGAAGAATAAGAGACAATGGTCATAAAACCCAACGGGCAAGAATCAGACCGGATATAAGCAAAATGATTCCATGATGAGGCAATGAAGAATGTAACAGTTTGCCCAAAGAGACTGCGAGACCTCCATCCTGGGAAGTTCACAAACAAGACTGGATTAAGCTGTGAGCAACCTGGTCTGCACTCAGTGCTGGCCCTGCTTTCAGCAGGGACTTGAACTAGAGACCTCCTAAGTCATGATTCCTGACTCTGCAACTGAATCCCACGGCTACTGCCTTCTCACAGTTAAAATTCACTCACTAGTGCTCACATGGAATAAACCAGCTAACGGCAGGTCTAACAGACAGATTATTTTCTATCCAGCAAATTGAAGCATTTTCAATGGAACTATTAATCCATAGCTAAGTGTCACACATCTGCTTCCATGCTGTCTTTATTTTTCCTTACTTTGTAGTTTATGTGTTCCTCAGGGCAACAACTCTCTCTCTCCCCATGTCTGTACAGCATTTGGCTACTGCTGCCATTTAAACATTACTAATAGACCCTAATATCCCATCAAGAGATAAATCCCAAACTGTCACACTCGTGAGCTCAGCTTCTGGTTCAGCAGTATTATTTTTGCAGAGTGCTACATCTAACATGGCAGGCTCATTCCAGCTTCCAGCTTAGAAAACCAAGCCCTAAAGGCAAATTTATAAGGGCTATTAGATGTTTCTGATTCATACTCATTCATTGTTATTCCAGTGATCACCATGGTGTGGCTGCATGGAGAACCAGGATAACTGTGAAATGGCTGCGTGCTCTTGAGACAACAAATGACAGGAAAGGATTTGGCATTTGCATTTTTAGCAACAAGCCTGCTTCTCTAAAATGCTGCCTGTGCTCCAGACCTTGCTCAGCATATCCAGGAGTCAGGGGGGATACTGCAAGCACATCACTGCTGGCCAAAAAGCACAGAAAGATAAAACAACTTAATAAACTGCGTAGTGATTCTGACCTTATGATCCTTCAAATGACCACTATCCTTGTTTCTGTTTGAAAGGTAATTTCTCTGTAATAAAGTCACTTATTAAATGTTGGATCATTCAGTACAGTTGCAAAGACCCTCTGCTGCTCCTGTCCCTTATTTATCAGCTCTTTCCAAAAGCAAGTAATTTAAATAAGGCAGTTAATTATGCTGCATTTCCATTAGCAAGTTGTTTCCTTGACAGCTCCCACTCACCACTTTCAGCAGTATTTAGGTTCTTTTAAAAATAATTTAGAAAGTATCTAATAACTGCCTCTCACACTAAACCAGTCTAAGAATAATTTGCCAATCATTAGGAAGACTCATCTAGCTACAGGGGTGCCATAAACTGAGGCAACTCACGACAACTTTTGGATTTGAGTATTGTCATGGTAATTCTGAAAGATAAAGCTGCCAAAATGCCCTTTTGCTCCCCCAGAAATTGCTTCTGGTGCCCACGTCTCTTTTACTGGTATAGTTTTCTTCTGGCAGGGAAGAGATAGCCCAGGGAATGTGAAGCTGGCCATGAACACTGTGGCATCAGCTTTAAGTTCATGCTATGACAGAAGCTTTAATACTGAAGAGGGAGGTGAAAGACCTAGGCTAGAGATGGAAAGTGGGACTCCAGCATGTGGCAGCTGTGTTACTCTCATTACATTTATACACAAATTAGGACCCTTTGTCCCCTATGCTTCCACTCCTTATTGTCCCAACACCACAGAAGCATGCAATGAAGCTAAGCAGACCCAAGGGATAAAGTAGGTATGCTACTGCCTCTACTCTAGGCAGTACCCGCAGGGACAGCAGCCCACAAAGAAGTCAAGAAACTAATTTTGGAATAGGAGTAACAAAACACATGATGCAGCTAAACAATTCTCAAAGACACTGGCATTAAATTAATGACCTGAAAAGAAGGGGCTAAAGTAGTACTGACTCACACAGTAGAACAAGAGCTGCAAAACTTTCCTGAAAAGAAAGTCAGAATTCACCATTTGCATGACCCAGGAAATTTTAATAGCTTTGTGTTTGCTGGAGGTGATTTTTCTGTCCTGGAACAGAACCAATCCACCAGTGAAAAGACAATTAGTTTTACTCTTCTATTGAGACACATGGATTTACAAAAGAACATTCAACAATAGAAAGGTCACCCCATTTCTACACTTGCAGGACAGACCTACTTGTGAAACCCACAAGGGTTTTCTTTTTATTCCAAAATATTAATTATCCAGATTCCCTAGTCCTACCTTATGCAAGAGTCTTTTAATTTCAGCGGGAGTTTTGCCAGGAATATCACTGAAGAATGAGATATGAAACAAAATTGAAGCGGTATGGTTGGATCAGCTGTTACTAAAAGGTTTTTTAAATCCTCTAAGCTGCAGGAGCAAAGCCCTGTTCTTCCTAGCTCTCACCCTAATATTTAAGGACAGCTGCAAATGTTTCAATTATTTGAATCAGTGAAAGCCTCGGTAATGAACATCCTTCTCAGACTATAGTTAGCAAGCTTTTTTTTCCCAAGATACCACACACTGTGTGCTCCACTCATCTAGTACAGATTAAGAGCATCAGATACTGATGCAAATGCATCAGTTCTTCCAACATCAAAGAGAAATTAATTGTGGCACATCCTCAAAAGCAAAATCTGCATAAAGAGTACACAAGTAACAAAATCAGTGATTCACTTATGGCTCTGGCCTTTCTCTGCTTTTGATGAATGTGGGATTTTTTTAACTCTGACACAATCCTGGGAGGTAAAACATTGTCTGAAGCATTCAGGACGCCTTTTGGAAACTGTAAGTCATGCTTTGAATGACAGACATGTATGGCATTAATATAGAAAGTGCTTAATTTTGAATGTTTCCTTGAGTCAAGGGAGAGTCCTTTAACATAATAAACCAGCTTCTGTATACTCGAAGATCCGTGGAGAGGCAAAAATTATTTTCAAGTGCCTCAACTCCAGCCATACTCAGGAAACGGAAATGGAGAGACATTTTGGCAGAAACCACTACTGTTAGCCTGCATTTCAGAACATGAATTAAACTTGCTATTTCAACTGAAGCCCTATCAACTCCGTTTAAGTTAAAATGATGTTTGTTAGGTAAAATTATGTAAATTCACTGACCAAAAGGAAAACACGATAGTTCTGACATTAAGATTTTTCTCCTTTAACATCATTCAAGAAAATTTGTCATACACATTTGAAGTGCCAGGGTGACCCACTGCGTCTGCCATTTTGGCTACCATGTATATTTAAACATACATTAATTTAGACAGACAAAATGGTGTTTTAGTAGAGAAGATGGCTAATAAATCCTAGGTGGGAGCAAGGAGTTGCTCCAGCAAACTAATGCTTTAAGATGTAATCATTTTTTTACATCCTTTTCTAAATTAACACATTGCACGAACCCAATTCTCCACCATGTACACACTGCTCAACAGGGGTTTTATTTTAAACTTCTCACCTGGCTTAAGATATTTAAACTTAATATCCTGTATGTGGATATTAAAAGGTGTTTGAGTGAGTCCAGAGGACGGCCACAAAGATAACCAGAGCGCTGGAGCACCTCTTCTATGAAGATTGGCAGGGAGAGTTGGATTTGTGCAGCTTAGAGAAGGCCTCAGGGTGACCTTATTGCAGCCTTCCAGTACCTAAAGGGCTACAAGAAAGCAGAAGAGGGACTTGTCACAAGGGCATGTAGAGATAGTACAAGGGGCAATGGCTTTAAACTGAAAGAGGGTTGGTTTAAATTAGATATTTAGAAAAAAATCTTTATTGTGAGGGTGGTGAAACACTGGAACAGGTTGCCCGGAGAGTTGTGGATGCCTCACCCCTGGAAGTGTTCAAGGCTAGGTTGGATGGGGCTTGGAGCAACCTGGTTTGGTGCAAGGTGTCCCTGCCCACGGCAGGAGGGGTTGGAACCAAATGATCTCTAAGGTCCCTTCCAACCCAAACCATTACATGATTCTGTGATTCCATGAAATAAAAGGGTTTTATTTCATCATCGGACAAAACCGGAACGAACAAGCAAGATCCAGTTAGCACCACAGCAGTGCTAGGAGGAGAAGGTGAAGAGGAAGGTAATGACTATACAAATGAGAGACTCTTAAGAGGCAATGAGGAAGACAATTTAGAAGTGTTTACAAAAGACTTTTCTGGGTTGGAGACAAAAACCGGTAACCTAGGGAAAATGCAGATGGGTTCAGCATCACAGACTACCGTTGTAACTTTTCTCTTTCAGTAAGAGTTTGTACAGGAAAAAATACATGTTTTTTCCCAATAACTTATGAAGCATGGAGACTTTAAAGGGTTCATACAGAAAGAAAAGCTGTCTAGACAGCCCCACTGATCACAACTTTATTAAGGCTTTCCTGAAGTGGCAGGATAGTTCACATCCTCAGGGACATTTGAAAAAATATCTCCGCTTTAAACTCAGTTGCATAAACTGAGCTGTGAGTGACAAAGTGGAAGCAGTAGGTAGGCAAAATGACACTGGAATCAGTACTCTGGAATCAACTAGAATTCTAACCCCTTTATTCTTTCTGTTTTATCATTATGCATCATGACTTTTTCTAGCAGTTTTTTCTACGCTGCTTCCTTCCAATGAAGTAAAGTTTAGCTCTCAGGAAAATCTCCACTCCCTCTGCTAACAAATGAAAGTCCAGCAACAGTTCAGAGACCATCAGTAGGTGTTTACTACAGGTAAATTTACCTATGGTATAGATAGATATTTGACATTTTCTGAACCACACTTTCCTCTATGCACCTAAGCAAGTTTGCTTCACCCTCCAGTCACGCCCACCAGAAAAGGAGGTTCCTGGGCTATTCTCAGAGTTGATGCTGTATTTGTCAATTTTCTTTAAATCCTTAGTTGTAACAAATACTTAGAGATGTTAAAGTAAAGGTCATGAAGAAGAGAGTAAGTATTTCGGATAAACACAGGCTGTACAGGCTTTCCTTCCTGTTCCATGTTGCCTTCCACTTCCACTCACATTCCGAGTCATCCAGCAGCATGGTATAGCACCATCAGTTGGGCAACATCTTGCAGCGATTCTTTCATGTTCTTCTCTCATTTCCTCACTAAGAACGAAAACAACTGTTAATAGTAGGTTTATTTGTCCGGGAACTAATAGGAACCTGTGGAACCTGAGCCCCACAAAGATGTACCAAAGAGGAAAGCAATTTTGACTGTCTATACATTACAGGACTTGGAACTTTTGTGTTATACCTTCCTGTTGAAGACTGTTGTACTTGAAACTGTGATGGTATTACAAGAGATACTGGAACCTGTGGTGTGCTCTAGAGGTTTGTTCATTGTCCTCTAGACATTACCTCATTGTAATGGCTTTATGTCCTCAATTTTCTTCCCGTGGGTCTGCGCTCCTGCACTTTGTATCAACCAATACATGATTTTAATTTAACTGCAATGTAAGGTCCTAATCAAACAAAGAACAAGTTTTAGACTTTTCTTTTCTGTTTTCTTTTATAGCTGCATAGCCACACCTGCTCTGTCTTTCTCACTTCAGTGGGCAAATAATCATCATTCTTTCCTGGAACTCTGCACCTGCGGAAGTTGCTTTCAGACCTTTCCCCCACTCACTGGAATGCTGCCCCCCAGTCATTTCTCTAAGACCTGCCACATCACCTACCTGAGTAAAAGCTAGAGGGAATATGCTGGTTCTTGCTGGTTGATCATCAAATCTCAAGTTAGGGTGAACCTGTAGAGTGCAGCAGTAGTCCCCTATGGGAATTAATGGATAGATGAGTGCAGCTGGGATTACATACCATGACAACAAAAACCATTTTGTTTCGTAGTTATGTCTGAACTCACTGTCTGCTATGAGCTGGTTTAGCAAGCCAAAATTTTTTCACAAGTTGGGTAAATCTGGTCCCCATCCTGATTACCTGCAGTTAACAGAAAACTTTCAGAAAGGATGAGATTAGTTTTACTTTGCTTGATAAATCAACTTCTAACACTATGTTTTATCAATGGAAACATTGCTTTAGTCATTTTATCCATCAAAGGCTACACTGCAATATACTTGGAGAAAATGTCACATGCTACCGACTAGTGTTTTCTGACAGCAGGCCTTGCAAATCCATCTGAAAAAACCCTCCATGTACTGGGGCATTTTCCTACAGGAATGCTGCTTTCCTTGCGAGTTTTTTAGCATGTCTTGACAGGTAAGTCAGGAAAACATGCTGTCTTTTCACATCTGCCATCACACTCAGCCAAAATCCCACATTCATTTCTTTTCAAGCCCTGCTGTTTCATTACTGTAAAGAAACTCAGAGAACACTGAATTGCACCGCAGTGCTGCTCTTCACTGTCAACATGCTGCAACATCTCAATTTGGAAATTCACTGAGCTCTAGTTTAGTGAAGAAGGTGATAAAAGGCATTAAGATCCATGTATCTTTCATCTCTGCTCTGGCATTTTCATTTCTGCCCCTTCACCTGCTGGGTCAGGACAGAGACCTGGAGTCAGAGAACAACATCATGCACTCGGCAGAGGCCAGTATTATTCCAGAATGAAAATTCTGTGTGTGGATAAAGGGATGTCAGTCAAAGTCCACAAATGATAATGAGTCTTTTTTCTGGTCCCGTTATCCAGCTGTCCAACAGGATCATAGAACCATAGAATAATTTGGGTTGGAAGAGACTTTAAGATCATCTAGTTCCAACCCTCTGTCATGGGCAGGGACACCTTCCACTAGACCAGGTTACTCAGAGTCCTATCCAACCTGGCCTTGAGCACTTCCAAGGATGGACATTCACAACCTCTCTGGGCAACCTGTTCCAGTGCTTCATCACCCTCACAGGAAAGAATTTCTTCCTATTATCCATGATAGTCCTGTTGCTTTTGTACCCAGTGAACTGGTAGACAGATCAAGAAACAATCATTGAAAGAACAATCACTGCCTCTGACTATCCTCATTTTTGTCACCAGACACTGTCTTGAGACAGAGACTTCCCCTGGTATGGAAGGGAAGTTCTTGATGAACAGCGAAATTCCTCAATACATATAGTGATCTTCAGTATCAGTTGCTTTTAATGAATCAGATTTATCCAATACTTGTCCCACTAGCACTCTTTCTTTCATATCTGCAGATACACAATTAAAAGTGGCAAAGTAAATCAGCAGGGTTAGTAACTGTCATGCTTATTAATACTGACACTTCACAACCAGCCAAGTGTAGTTCCCCATTTTTGCGGGTCTTACCTGCCAAATTCCTTGCCAAAGACCTCTCTGAGAAAGATCTACAGACAGCTGGAACCTGAGCTCTTTCAAGTTTTTTAGCCATTTTACTAGCAATTATTTCTCAGAAGGCTATAGCTGTTCCAAATGAGACAACCCAAGGCTGTGAATTGATATGTGATATCTTCAGGAAAACCACAGTTTTCCACTTTTACAACACTGAGCATATTTTGGTCCATTGATTTAATCAGCTTGTCATCTTTTTCAACAGGGAACTGTGAAGTTCCTCCCCAACACCCTGCATAAGTCAAGTTTTCACTTCACAAGTTTTTGAACCTGGCTTTTTCTGCGGCAATCTGACACAGAGGTGCTGCCGCCTACAAGGCAGAATCTATGGCCCTGGACGGAGGGATAGAGAGAAGCATTTGCTGAACAATGCCCTCAGTACACAGATACAAAGACTTGTATAAAGATATATTTACAAAGTTTTTCCAATATCTCCTTTCTAGCTTTATATTGTTTCCAGTATATAAAAAACGCCAGTACCCTCATTATGGCAGCAGAAATGCTTGTGTGACTATTTCTGTAAAACTCCATCTGCACTGGGGAGCTGCTGGTAAAAGGCTTTGGCATTGCCATCAAAAAGCGCTGCTGGACACTGCTGTTCACTCATCAGCTCCTCATTCACAGTGAGGAAGTGCTCAGCACCTGTCAAGTGCTCACAGATTCCCGGCTCATCTGCGTGACCAGCCAGTTTCCTCCCAGGCAAAACTGCCTTTGACAGCTTGAAGCTGATGCCTCTGATTTTGCTTATAGGAAAAGGATTTTGTTAAAACACTGAAATAACAACTGCAGCAATGCTTTGGTGGGTTTTACCTGACTTTTAGAGCCTAGTTGGACATAATATAAAGAACATGAAGGATATGGCTGCTCTGAACCCTGTTACGCAGATGCTTCATTTAAAGCAGGCTTGGATATTATTACTTTGCATTAAATACAGAGCTCATACTGAAAGAAGGGCCATTTGCAACAGCCTACACAATTTCCTCACAACCACAATGAGAAATTCCAGTCATGCACCCTAAACCCAAATGTTCATATTCAGTTCATATTTCAAGACAGTGCTTCCTCTATTCAAATTCTTTCAGTTTCCTACCTTCCTTGCAGCTACTTCTGTCTAACACCTCTCCTTTTCAAGACAATTACCAACATTTTCCACTAGGAGAAACGTTTACCGTCTGCAGAACCCCCACCAGCATGTTCAGTATTTTTCTGCACTGCCTGTCTCAGGTTTCCTCACAAGTTGCCTAGAGGATAACCCCCTCACCTTGTTGTCTCCTCCTAAGAGTAAAAGTAGGATTTTTTTACATTAGCTATATTTTCTTTATCTCCTCCCAGAGCCACCTCGTTCCAAAGCTAAACTTCCTTTAGCACTGGATCACAGTAAGCCTTCTTTTGGATACCCTTTGTGTCTCTCAAATAAAGACTGTTTCATACACTCATAAGAGAAGTAAAGACAGTAAAGGGAAGGATGGGAAGAGGAATGATGAAATAAACTCAAGCAAAGTGGCACAAGCTGATGCGAAACACTGCTCAGTCCTTGAGTGGAAGGGATGTGAATTCACGTTGAAATATCTGGGGCATCAAGTGACTGGCTTTCTAAGCATACAATTATTTTTCCCAAGGTGTTCCAGCAGTAATGCAAGATGGAGGGGGGGAGTCCATCACAGCTTATGTAGTGTCACGTTTTGTACTCACGTGTGCCAGAGAAAATAAAAAATGAGGAGTTCCATCAATTTATGGATAATTTCAGTGTAAGACTGTTTAAATTAAAAGAGATTATTATGCTAATATGTTCACTGAGCAACTGCTCCATGAAAACAGGCTACTAAGAAGTGCAGCCTAACTCTTCATTTTCTCCTTGTCTTGTTCATTCAACACAGATTCTTTCCAGCCTTTCAGTCCTAGGGAGTACCTGTTTTCATAGAAAAAAATTCCCTCTTGCCTGCTTGATATAAAAACACTTCCACTCCTCCCGGTATGTATTTAACTTCTCTAAGAGCTTTTCTTTTTGTCTGAGTGAAAAGGTCTAAAGCCTGAGGAGAGAGAAAAATCCCTTTCCCTTTAGAGAATTAAAAAATTATTTGGTTGGACTCAGAATGTGTTCTATTCAGGATCTTATGTGCAGCCCACCACTGCAGCATCTGAAAGAGTTGATCATTGCTCTCTTTTTTCTTTCTATCTGTCTCCTCACAGAGATCCAGGATTTTTCACCATGCACAGGGGACTGTCTGTTCCATTTATATTAAACAATATATGTTAAACCATGAATACTACAGGACCTAGATTTTCTCTCCCTGGATAAATGCCTAAAAATATAAATCATGTTTTATTTTATTCCTATTCTGAATTCCATTATTTTATTTCATTTTACCTCTAAAAACCATATTTTGGACTCCAGCCTTTCATACAAGAAATAAAGTACTAGAAGAGTTGTATTTTCAGTTCAGATAATTTTACTAACTGCTAATCTTCATTAATTTTTCTTCTTCCACAGCATTGTTTTCAGCATTCATAGACTCAGTCAAGCATCTGTTCCAGAGAAATCAGAATGTCCCACTCCTTCCCTTTTCTTCCAAAAAGAGAGACCTCTTCTAACTGTCTTCAATAAGTTCTTATTCTTCTTTCAGGCTTTTTTCAGAAAGAGTTGGTCTGTGGTCTTGGTGCTGTGCTACCCCTGGATATCAGACAAACATCAGAACAGGGCCAGCAGACTTCTTTTATTTAATTTACACAAAATGATCACATAGCCTTCATAAAATGACAGAAGAATGGTCTAGAGGAGAACTTAAGACATTAAGCAGTCCAAGTGGCTTTCTCATGATAGGATCACTAGCCTTTTTTGATTCTTCACAGATGCTTGTCTAACCTGCTCTTAAAATGTCTTCAGAACCTCCCTAGATCAAATATTAGACAGTTTTTATTGTCCTAGGTCCTGGAAGATTATTCTTTTCATTTCAAATAATCACCATTTCTGCTGCTTCTTGCTTTCTGCTCCATCCACCATGAGCCCAAACAAAAGATCATTCCCTCCTCTATTTTTTATTTGAGGACTGTTATATTCCCCTGTCAAATTTCTGGTCTAAAAGTTACAGCTATTTCAAATCATCTTGCAGCTCACATTTTTCTGACCTGTGATGAGTCCTGCTGCCCTCCTCGGGACTCCCTCTGATTGAATTGCACCTGTCTCAAAGTGCAATAACCAAAACTTTGCCCAGCCTCCAAGCTGAGGCTTTAGCCTCAGAGCAAAAGGATTGCTTCACGTCTTCCAGGCTTCCATGTCTTTTACATATCCTACCAAGATGTTTGCCTTCATTTGCAACAGCATGACATTGACTCATGTTCAGCTTGTGATCTATCATAACAGATTCTTTTCTGCATACTTGCAACCTAGTCATTTACTTCTGTCTTGTGCTTATCTGGTTGGTAATTTCTGCCTTATTGTAGTACTTTGTATTTATCCCTACTGAACTTCATGCTGCTGTTTTCCTAGAAGTTCTTCCAATTTGTTGGAAAAATTTTGAATTCTAATTTTTTCTGCCAGCATATTTGAAGTGTCACAGTTTTATGTCCTTGGAAAATGTGATATACCCAGTCCTTATATTACCATCCAGGTCCTGTAAGAAAAAACTGAACAAAAGCAGATCCAGGACACCCCAACGCAGCTACTGTGTCAGTGTTAAGCAGCTTGTGGCCTCTCTGAAGGACTGGCACATACTAAAAGCATACAGATTATGAGCTCTGAATCTTCTGATATTATTTAAAGAAGATCTGCCTGTCCAGATAATCATGTTTACCCAGTTTATAGCCTCCTTCACCTGCTATGCCCCATGCCTCACCAAAGAAAATATTTCCATTAATGTGCAACCATAGTCAAGAATCTCAACTTTTACTTTTACTTTAAAAAAACCCAAAACCCAAATGAAATCTCTCACTCTTATTCCACAAATACCCTTTAATACATAAACTGAACAAAAGCCAATTCTGTTAGAACCTGCAGGAATATCAAAAAGATAAATGGGAAAGATGCGACCATATCTCTTCGTAGATTTAGGGATATACTAGAAATGTCCTAATTTATTACATTCACTGTAGTTACAACAGCAGCATACGCTTCAAGGGCAGCACCAGGGCAGCTGGTTGATTTCAATGGATTGAACACTTCCTTTGCATCTGCTCTTGACCAATGACTGCAGGATCTTTTCCTTGGAGCTTAAAGGCCAGCCATGACGGTCACAAGCAGGCACATCGCAGTAAGTAAGCCTTTGTGTACATTGGAATAAAGATGATCTGGTATTCCTCCTGACAACAGAGGCTTGAGTCTCTTGTCTAGCCCTGACTCTTATTCCAGTAGTCATTACCACAGTGCCCCCAGATTCCTTAACCCAGTAAGGGCAATTTGCCTGGCTCTGTGGCTGAGGTCCTGGAACAGCAGAAAATATGCATGGTGTGAATTAACCAGCTGGAGGGCAAAGAGGGAGAAATAGGGCTTTATGAATTTTCCCTGTTTCCCAATGGGGCCCTAGTAACCAATTATTAGCCCCTGGAGTAATCACTTACTGCTTGCTCTGTGATCATCTGATTCTGGCAGTGTTACCTCTGCTGGAAACATCAGACCTTTGATTAGATGCAGCAGGAGTTCCTCCTTTGTTCTCTAACCTGTCTGGAGGAAGCATGCAACTAAAGAGAAGCTTTACAGGGACAAGAAAGAACCCAGGGGTAGACTTGGTATTGAGAGAGCACCAGCAGCACAGCAGTTGTGTAGTACTGGCTTATCTCATTTGAACACCATGCAAATTTCCTTATCTAGGAGACAGTCAAAGCAAAAGGTACAGGAAAGCTGAAAGGAAAAACAAAGTCTTGACTTTACTTCCGCTTGGATTGGTTGGCCAACGGGATCTATACTAAATTTCTGAGTGCCAAACGAGAAGTAAGAGGCTTTTAATTTCTACTGGGTGAAAATCAAGAGTCAGTATTTCAAATGTTGCAAGATGAACTATCCAATTGCCAAGTCTTAATGTGTCTTCCAAGACAGTACAAAGAACCTCACCCCTACAGACTAGTCAGTGAACTGTAATTCAGTGAAACATCATTTTCCTTAACTGTGAACCTTGGAGTAGAATGCATGTTTCATACTTTGGCAATTTAAAAAGGTGGCTGAATGGAAGAGTTCTGGAGTAAAACCTACCAAATCCTAACATCTGACCTCAGATGCTGATAACAAAGTCCTAGACTTCAGCATCTGCAAGACTTTAGCAATTTTAAACCCTATTTTTTTTCTCTACTCTTTTGCCTAGGAGTCAATGCAAAGATGAGTATCTCTTGGAGGGAGATGTTTCTCAGCTGAAAATATTATATTCTCAGAGGTACTCATCTCCTTGGAAATCTACTGACACTATGGTATCAGTTCATTTCAATGCTGTCTGCCTGTAACTAATCATAAGGATGGGTGAAATGCTGGCAGAATGACAGTGATCACTCAGGCTCACTGCACGTCCACTTCGCACCAGCACCGGCCTCTTTTTCTTTTCGTCTTTGTATTACAGGGTACTCCGCACAGAAGGTTCAAACCATGCTGTCTCTTTACACCTTTGACGTATCATTTTTCTCTGCGTGCCTGTGTTCATCTAGGTTACTATTTTATACCAAAGTAGGTGTGCCAAGAGCTGGTGATGAACAGGCAGCCTTGCTGCTCTTCCAAAATACACCTTTTATTAAAATGGAGACTATAAAAGCTATCATACACTACGTGACTACAGGTCACAGGATAGTTATCCTGTTTTTTCATAAGTATGCTGCCATTGTGGGCCCACCCAGCCTTCTGTACTTGGAAAATGTAAATGGTTCACAGTTTATGAATGGAGAGCACAGCACAGTGGATAGATGATTACACAAGCAAAATATAAACAAAACCACAACAAAAACATAAATAACAACAATCAGGGTTCTGAGTTTTGGCGCCAAATCTCTGGTTCCAATGCATTTTATTTCTGCATCTGTTTCTTCATCTACAAAACAGCAAATGTCTATAACACCAACAAATTATCAGATTTAAACCAATTCTGTACTGAAGCCATAGGTTCTCCATTGTGGTAACCAAATGCCCTCTGGAGGCATTGCTTCTTTCAGATGGAAAAGACAGAAGTCATCTGTAGAGCCTAGTCCACAAACCATTCAGTACCTTGAATTACAGCTTTTTAGAGGGAAACAGAAGGAATGCATAGGGTAATGCTGCTCTGTTGGGAATCCTCATTCTTCCTTGGCATACCTCCTAGTGCTACAAATTAACCCTTAAAAATGGCTAGGCAAGCAAACAGCTGCCATATGCCTAGATAGGATTGCAGCCTCACTGGCGAAGTGTTTCAGACTCTCGTTACACATCATGTCCCTGGAGAAGAGAAACTGCAGAAGGTTGCAATAGCATCAGAATGAATAAATGAAGCTCGGCTCATTCAGTATGTGCATAAACGGCAGGGTCACAATGCTGCCTTCTACCAGCCGGCAGCGCAGAAACTCACCAGTGTCTAATAGAAACATCATCTGGAGATACTGACCTACTTCTCTGTGAGCTTTTAGGGAGTGGGTTGAGGAGATGACAGTGGGACGGCCAAGTACACAGACGATTAAGTCATATTATCTAACAGAAAATTGTACATTACAGAATCAGTTGCATATGCTACTCTTGGGAAAACCCTCGGGACTTCGTTCCACCGAGAAACTAGAGATCCATGCAAGATTAATGCTATTTCCCACCTGAGAAACTGCCTGTGGGAATTTGCCAGGATGCTCTTCCCCATGGCGAGTCCCTGGGAGGTTTTCCTAGCTAAGCTCCACGACAAATGGGGCCAAATTTGTATACCCTTTCCCTCACGAACTCTACAGCCATTTAATAGTGGAAATGAAAGGTGTGAGGGAGGGTAACTCGGGCATTTCCCGCTATTATCCAGCCGCTCGGTGGGAACGGAAGGAGCGAAACCCGCCCGGGCGGCCGCCCGCGCCCTGCCCGCCGCCCCGAGGGCCCCGGGCCGGGACACCGCAGCGTGCCCCGAGCGCAGCCCGCCTTCTGCGGGACCACGGCGGCCGCCGCCAGCGCCCCGACGGTCCCTCCGCTCCGCACCGGCGGCCTCCCCTCAGGA
>VXBT01004523.1:66077-78312 GCA_013400235.1 Oriolus oriolus
CGGGGGCGGGCGGGAGAGGGGAAGGGGAGGGGGCGGCGGGGCGACGGGCTTGGAGCCCCTGTCACCGCCGCAGCCCGGGCGGCCTCCGGGAGGCGCCGGCGCCCGTGGGTGCTGCGGGCCGGGGAGGCGTTTGGGCGCCCACACGGGCAGGGGTGACCGAGCGATGCGGCGGTGTGAGAAAACCGGGCTGGGCTCCCCGCTGCCTTCCCGGGAGGAGAGGGCGCTGGGAACGGGCGCCGCGGGATTATGCCCTTCATTCAGCACAGCGGCAGCCGAGCGAGCCGGGCGGGCTCCCGGAGCCGCTCCCCGCCCGGGGCACAGGGCAGCGGTGTGGGACCGGCCGGACCGCCGTGGGGTGGCAGCGCAGCGCCCTCCAGTCCCGGGCTGAGCCGCCCGGGACAGGGCTCCCATGCTGACGGTCCTCGGTCAGGCCGATGAGGGAGAGGAAACAGCCTTAGCTAGACCTAAGGATGTGACTGGGGGAAGCGACAGACAGGCTTTTGGCTACCCAGGATCATGTTCATGTCTGACCTTCTGCTCTGGAGATTTGTGAGTCCCAAAGCATGTCTATAGACTAACTGTGTTATTTGGTTTATCAAAAGCTTGTATCTCTCTCTAGAAAGCTTGGCTTGCCTTAGATCATCACCCAACAACAACACGGGCTACTACTTGTTCCTTTGAAGGCTGGCATTGATTTTTGCTGACAGCAAAATAGTAGGCTTTTCACATTCCTGATCTGAGTTGAAGAGCAAATTTGGGGTTTTGTAAAGCATGTTTATCGTTAACCCTGTAAAATCTAATGTTGACTTCCAAAAAGAAGATTTAAATACCTGAACGTTTAAAAAATATTCTGGCTCTCCAACACTAAAGGTGTTTCACCCTCCTACACCCCGTTGCTATGGGAGGAATTTAAATGCCAGTGTAATCACTCAGAGTACAGATGGGGCACCTAGTAATGTTTCCCCTAGTGGATTGTCCAGCCTTTGTTGCCCTGTGTCGGCATGCTCTGCTATCCAATCTCCATCTCCACTTACTCTCTTCTGACAGACCCCAGGACTTTCTCCTGTTGTAGCAACAGACGCATTTGAATCAGTTTTCACATAAGACATGTACACGTCACAAGGCTGATTCTTACAATAGACAGAGAATGGGAAAAAGAAAAAAAAGCAAAAAGCTTTCTTCTGAGAGGAAGAGGACTGACAGATGGAATGACCAGAAAGTAATTTACTCTTTGGTGTGAGGATGCAATTTATGGCATAACAAGAACTTCCTACCACTCAATAGCTTGTCTAACGTGGTGTGCACGTCACATTAAATACCTGCCACCCTGCAAATCCTCCCTAGCTCTGTACCCACCAGACGCTTCATTGTCCCAATGTTATATTTTTTTCCTTCCCTCCTACAGAGCAAAACAAAGGCGTCGTTGACAGGCAGAATGAGACTTGAGAGAGTTAGAGACTAACCCTCATGTGGGTCTGGTAACAGCTGTCAGCTGAGCAGAGTATATCCTGGATGGGCTCACATCCAGCTGGTACTGCTGGCTAAACATATTTTGTGCTCTCTTAACAGCTTCTTTACACATTTCAAAGGACAGATTACTCAACACTCAATTTACTGCTTCTGGAGGAATGAATGGACCACTGACTCCCAGGATATGAGAATGCTCATCTTGGACATAAACTAGACAAATGTATTCCTTTTAATCATCTAGCAGTGATAGCAGTGATGTGTAATTATCAACACTATGATAAACTGTCCTTCTAAATATCTATGTTGCCACTGGGGTCAAAGTGATTGAGTACTAAGTTACTGTAGTATTATAAAATAGATGTATATTTTGCGTTGTCCTGTGTAGTCCAGATGAGCTGTGCTCTGTTCTGCCTCTGCCAGACAGATTTTCTTTCTCCCTGGGGCAATGCTAGTACATGCCTCCTCTGCCCCAGCTGAGGAAAGGCAGAGGGCTGAGAAGAGAACTGTGCTTCCACCCAGTAGCAGCTAGGGTACTTACCACATCTCCTTGGAAAAGTGCTGAAACAGAGCAGAGCTGCCTTATCTGTGGGCTCCTGGGAAGGAAGCAGGAGAAGGTAGAAATTTTGTGGGGGGAAAGGAGCACACTTCCCAAAACCAGAGAATGGAAAAAGACCTTCTAGTCCCATCTCATACCATTGCCTTCACTGCAGACAAAAGTCTTCCTCACAAGGACATGTCCCTTGAAGCCTCATGGGTTCATTGGAATGCTTTTTTGGTGTTACTATTATGAAAATTCTCATGGCACAACTCATTAATAAATGGCAGCCTTGGAAGTGTAGGAATCAGTGTTACGAAGTTCAACACTGTGGAAGAGGATTATTTATTTTAAATAAAACTGAATTCACTCACTTGCACTCATTCACTCCTATTTCACACACTCACTCATAGTCACAAGCACCAAGGTGTGTGTGTGTGGTCTGCTCAGGACTGTGTGTGTGACACAGAGGACAGGGGACAGTAGCTACTGAGTCCTTGGTATGTCTCTTAGGTTTGTGTTGATCAGGCACAACAAACCACAATTTTGACGAGCTATTTTATGACCCCTGGGAGTCAAGCCATCATGGCATGACTATGACCCCAGTTTTGCATTTTTCATCCTCCCTAATTCTTAGGCAAGGCTGCTGCCCATCATCTTTGTTTTCTCATTCTGTGTATCTTTATTGCTGCCTTCCTGTTGAGAGAAAAGCAATGGGCCATCTTTGATGTGACTGTATTAGAGCACAGACCTTCTGGTCTTGATGTATGCATATTCCTTATTACCTGTTTTATTGCTGTTGCTTGTACCTTTGTTAAAAAATACATGTCATATTTTTAAGCCTTGATCTTTATTGTGTCACTATAAAGATAAAAAATGTCAGAGTAAGTAGTGTTTGAAACAAGCCTAAGGATTAAAAAGAATACCTCAAGAATACCTCAAGACTCACTAACAAGTAAACCAACTTATAGTGGGACAGTGTAAGTCTAAAAGAAATAAACCTCTGTGGTCCATGTGGCAAAAATCCTGCATTAGGCTGCTGCTGTTTACTTATTTTTTACTAACCTGGAAATGGAATTATCAGCTCTTAGCAGATGTTATCACTTGACTTACAGTGAAGTCTCTCAACAGCAAAGGACATCATCAATGACTATCATGGGTGAATAACTAAAATGATTCTTTTGAGACCCCCACCTGCAAATACTGTTCTTGGAAATGAAGGGATTTGGTGAACTTTGTTTTGGTTTGTTTCTTTTCATGGTCTGGGTTTCTATGATTCTGAATAGCCTACTTAAGAGAGATATGTGTACCATTTCCCTCATAAGAATTTAAAGCTTGAGCCTTGAGGGTCATTGATCATATCAGGTATCTGGAGTGTGTTGTAATGGCAGAAAACCAAGTGTAGAGAAATTTTGTGTTGAAATTTGGAGTAGCTGCATCTAGAAAGGTAGATCAGAGGGGAGCTATGAACACGTCTCTAGAGGAGTACCTCTGTGCCATGGGCATGAATGAGGAGGGAACAACAGCTGTGATCGGTGCTGGATGTGCTGTGTTTTCCCTTTTTTGCCAATTGAAATAGATTCTGGGTGCATGTGGTGCATGCCAGCAGAAATGCAGCGTTGTTCATGGGAGTGGAGTGTAATTCTGTGTATAGTGAGAGCAGATTAATATTTCTTGAAAGACTGCATTGGGAATCACTGGCAGGGGTCACAGAGAAAATAGCATCAAGAAAATGTAGAAAAGCTGAAACCTTTGTGACTGACTGGCAAACAAAAATCTAGTAAACACTCAGCTTATTGAATAGGTGTTAGACTCCCAGCAAGACACCTACTGAGGAACTTGTCTGGCAAAATGTAACAGAAAATTTCAGGAAGTTCTTGCAAGAAGGTGAGCACTGCTCACCTTGCTGCTGGTGACTCCATGAAAAAAAAGGACAGATGAAGCCAACAGCACAGTGATAACAGGGCAGAATGCTGCAAGTTTGAGGCACTTGACAGACACGAATGCTGATCTTTTCCACCGGAGAAGCAGCCAGGAACACAAAAAACTGACAGCAGTAGAATGTAGAAAAAATATTTTTTGAACTCAGTGTATGGAACACATAAGGTGTCAAAGAATTTAGAGAAATATTTCACTTGTTTGTCTCCTAAAGCTAGAGCCTGACAAAAAAAAATAAAAGAAACCCCAAAACAATTCTTGATGATAAGAGAATTTTGATATAACTGACAATACAGGAATGTCAGAATGATTCTCTGACTAGAATGCTGAGGGTTCACATAACCTATGTGGGAAGGAAGGTGTGGTACAATTCTATGAAACTTAAAGTTCTGACAAGCATTTCACAATGACCAAACATGAAAAGAATGTCAAAATTCTCCTGGAAGAAATGAAGCCTTTTCCCTTATGTTTGAAGATGTTGGCATAAGTCAGAGAGCTGTACAACTCTGAATTCCACTGGGAGATCTACAGACACATGTACAGGTCTTGTATAAACTCAACAAGAGATCACCTGACACCACCATCAAATCTATCTCACCTGGTTGGGAGAAACGAGCAGGCAAGCAAGCAAACAGACAAAAAGAACCCAAACAACGATCACTCTAAAACAGTTTGCCAACAACTAGGTAGTTCCTATCCAACTACCAAAGAAGAGAACCATATTTACAGGTATAAACTTTCCCCTTTCTCTTGCAGTCTTTGTCCTTTTTCCTTACAAATATTCTGGAAAATGTATTCCTTTCATGTATCAATAGGATACAAGCTGAATAAAATAACCAAGACTTCAATGTCTGTATTCAATAATACTGACCCAGTGTCAGCTTCTAAAGGTGAAGATCAGTTAGCATATGCAAGCAGGAAACCTTAACAATACCATTGTAATTGGTTCCATTCAGAATCCCAAATAAAACCTTCAAATTTGTAGATGGTAACTACATAAGCAGAGAAGCAATTATTTCCTTAATGCATAAATATTTTTAACTAAAATGGTATCCACTGACAGCTATTTTTTTTAGTGATAATAAAATTTACCTATTAAAACTCACTGATTTTTTTTTTTACAAAAATATCTTTCACATCCAAACGAAGACAGTATATTTCTCTATTTTAGGCTCATAATAAAACCATTTTGAAATCTTCCTTTCCACAGTGTATACCTATATCTATGTATCTCTGTTTTTCCTGCATGTCCCTTGAATTAAATTCTGAATTATTTGGGCATTTACCCACAACACCTAAAATTACTTTTCAGCTCTGAGCTGTTTTCCTAAAAATCTGAATATTAAACTTTCGTCCTCACTCTAAGAGACTAATCAGAACATGTGTCAAAGAAGACGAGAAAAATCTTTACAGGGTTGATCAATCTTTTCAGTAACTAAGTTCTTCAATGTTTCAATTTGAAAATGTGCATATTCTCAGAATTCCAACATATTCCTCATTTCTATGTGCGTTTAAGATTTGAGTTTTCACATTTGAAAAATTCTGTAAATTGACACATTTTTATTACTATCAGACCTTCTTTAGGCATCCTTGGGATTTAAGAACTCTCCTTATTAGTTGAAATTATAGAACAAACATATTGCCAACCTATTTTTACCAATAATAACACGCTTGGAAATTCTGAACCTCTGTGAATATAACTGAACAAATGTAAGCAGCACTGGTCTGAGCAGTAACCTCTAACCTCCTGCATTTTTTTCTTGCCCCTCAATTGTGTTCTTAAATGTTTCTGAATGAGTACATAGACTGCCATGCGGTAATCCACATTATGAAATGGATATGTCTGAAAAATAATTGAAGGAAAAATGAGAATACAATTCATCACCTGGATAAGGTTCCTGGTCCTGTTCATTGTGCATTTCCATGAGCTATTGCCCTGGCATCTGTCAGAATTTGTACATGGGCAAGGACAGCCTAAGGCAGAACTGCCAGTGGAAGGAATGTTTGTCAGCCAGCATCCTCAAGCACATACGCAGCCTACTGCAAACACCGTGTTAGGTCTCTTCACAGGGCTTATGTAAACCTGGCTGTGCTTAGGTAGTTCCTTCAGCTGTCTTACATGTCTGTAAAATCCCCCTGTCTCTAAATCTGAGCACAGGCCAATAATCATATATAAACACCCCAGCTCTTCAAGATAGCCTTTTTCACTTCCATGGTTCTCAATTTAGCACTTAACTGCGTCTGTTGAAATAAGCTACCAGTCTGCATGTGTGGTAAGTCACATTATTTTGAGTGAATTATGACACAACAGAAGTGTCTGCAATAAATCACCCATCTACACTACCCTGCCCACTCAACAGAACACAGCCATAAAGTCTCATTTCTTGAGTGATGATTTCTTCACTATTTTTTATTTCAAACAGTGCTGGAAAATAGCAGCCTCCTATTTTCATTCCCTGTTAAAGCCAACTTTGATTGAAGCCCAGATCTTCATAACAAAGTCCAAGGCATTCACTACATGTATGTTTCTGAAAAGAATCAGTGATCAGAGAGCAGCAGTGTCCTCAACTCATTAAAAAAAGAGAAATGAACAGCATATATTTTGAAGACATCTTCTACATTTGGAAACCACCTTCTCTGTCACTTTTGAGACTTAGGTTCTATGGAAGATGGCTCCAAATTGTATTGGAGCACTCAAAAAGTATTTTTCCTTCAAAAAATTTTCTACTCAACTGCCATCTGTGCTAAGTTATATGTGTATAACTCAACAGACAGAAGAATGTACTTTTGTCTTTCCATCTGCACCAGGTCCATTGTCTGCAAACAATGAGCTTTTCTGTTTGAATAAAAGTATTTTCCTGATATTCAGGTCTCTAACTGAAATTTGAAGTTTGAACCTAACGCACATTCAATTAATTATAATTTATAAGTAATTTCCTTTTCTTGTTACTCCTTGAAGCAGAACTATTGAAGTACAAAGTGTATTCCATTTTCTTCTAAATACCATATGTAAGTGGACAGAAACTCTCATCATGCCCTACTTTCTTTGCAACTCTGCCCCCATTCCCTGCTTCCCCACAGGAAAAACAAATTTGATCAGATTTCTACTATTTGGTAGTTTCTAACTCCGTAAATACTCTTTCCTTGCATTAAGCTGTTGTGGTTCTTCTCAAGATCCCAAACCATCACATTCTAATGTGTAACATCTTACCCAGTATGCTTCAATCCCCCTGAAATCTCACAAATGAATCATGCACTCTTGGATTATTAGCTGTACAATTTGCTAAGTAATTTAGGCATGCAGAGACTGCATACAAAAGTAAGTGATAGAAATTAAATTTTTTGTACTTTTATTGTGCACTGTTCAAAGTGACAAGGAACCTGGTATTCCTTCAGAATGCTAAGTACTTAATATTGAATATAAGCCTTCTAAACCTTTTTCTCGTAAAAATTCAGTTTCTCCTAAAGAAATAACTAATACCTTGAAAGAAAATCCTTCCACATTATGGCCATTCTTGATAACATCTCTGGGACATCTGCACTCCCGCTAATAGTTTGGAAATTAATTTCATTTCTCACTATCTACCCTTTTTTGATGCATCTTTATTATACATAAAGGTTTCTCCAGACCCAGGCATTCAGACGAAAAATTCATGTTTGTATATCATAAAGCTAAATTATTTTAAGGCAAAATTGTTCTACTAAACTAAAAAATAACCAGCTTAATGCATACAGTGCGGTGCACATGCAAAGCTATGCATACTACTCCAACCACAACTTTATAGAGGCTGACTGCAACGTTTCCTCCTGATTATCAACACATTCTAAACCTAGTTTCCCCTACAACACTTCAAATTATTGTTCCAAATTACTTTAATATGATGGCCCATAAAGCTCATCCTCTTAACCCAAATGTATCCGGTGAGTTAAAAACAGTCCCCACAGTAGCAATCAAATGTCTCCTGTGCCTACTCATCACAGGAAGCAAAGTCATCCTTGATGAGTTCTATCAAGCTAAGCTACAGCAACCAGCAGCTTCTTTCTCATCATCCAGCTGCACGTCTATGTTAAAATCCCTGTCAGTTATATAAAAGCGTCTGCCCCTCTCCAGGGTGTAGGTGTGTCAAAATTCAAATTAAAAGAAAACACATCCAGTTCTTTAATATTTGTCTCCCCAGTTCCATGGCTGAAGGCAGCCTCCCTCTGTGTTTTCTCATTCCCCTTTCTTTCAGATTTCAATAAAATGTTTTTTAGGTCTCTTGCATCACAGAGGCAATCACTGAACAGCAGAACCCAAATGCTTCTATTAAGCCCTCCAGGCCTCGACCTAACAGGACATTGTGGTAGGACCTTACGTGGATTGTTAGAGAGAAGTGTTCAACACTTATCAATACGAGTTATTATGTACTTCAGTGATTTACCTCTAGCATTAATATAGTATCTTTGCTACTCTTGCATGAAGTCCAGGACTCACACATCACAAAACCAGATTTCAGGCAGGTTTCTGGCCAAGCAAGTGGTTCTTCAAGGGAAAAGAAGTGTTACTGGCTGAAGCATTGTTCTTTCTCTTTCCCTCTCTCACTTCCTTCTCTTTGCACATGGTGATGAAAGTGTGTTTGTTGGTGATGCCAAGGAAACAGAAAAGGCTTGTGTGACTCCTGCGTGGTCTTTATTCTATTTGCCTGCCCACTGATTTCATGTTTTGCTTTTCTTTAATGACTACACAACAACCAACCACACAATTATGCCCCTATGATTTACAGGACTAAATAGGCTTCTGATGAAAGGTTTTGTGCTGATTTACTTGTAACAACTTTCCCTCCAGTTGTCAGCCTAAGACACACAAGCCCTAAAGCCTACACTTTGAGTCCTGCGTGTCCTGTCTACTGCCTGCCCCAGATGATAGTTGGGCAGCCTATTCTTAGATCTCCTCTATGCTGCCAAACTCTTGCAATACAATTATCTGTAATGGGTTTTGCCTGTCCTTGAGCCTGCTGTAGAGTGACATGAGAAGCTTCAACTTTCTCATATAACGCAGCCCTCCTGGGGGGAAAAAGTATAAGAAAAGCCAAATGGTCTAATTAGTCTCAGACTCACAGTCTGGAAAGGACAAACATCAGCCCTCTGCACTGCAGGAAGCAAGATCCTTTTTCCTTCTCCTCAGGGGCCCATACTTTTCCCAAAGGAGCAGAGTTTAAAAAAAAGAGAGAGAGAGAGAGAGAAAGAAATAAAGGACAAAGAAAGACAGCTCAATTTTCCCTTTTCCGGCTTTTATTTTCTCCTCAGAAGTTGAGATGTGCTCCTAGGCCCATCTCCTAGAGGTGCAGCAATTCAGTAGGCAGGTAACAGCTGCAACAGGATACAAAGGCTGGAAGGACCACAAGTGCAGGTCTGCTGGTCACTAGTGCCTAGCTTCTGGAGAGGGATGGCCATGATCCCACCACTTCAGAGAATGGGGTCAAGACTGAGCAAGCAGAGAAAATCCAGGTTTTTTTTCCCTGCAACCACCTTGGAAAACCTGTTCTTTATACCTTATGTTCCTTTTAGCAGCAAAATGTAAACAGTATCTATAAATGCTATGCAGGCACTGTCACTCTGAAAAATCTTGGACTCTGATATATATGATTAGTAGTATTTTCATTCTGCAGGTAATTCCAAATGCCTCTGTGGAGGCTTCTTGTGAAATTTGGACCAAGTCTCACTGAGTAAGAAAGTCAGAGTACATTAGAAAGTAGAAGTGATTATAAAGCTTCCTTTCATAGTCTATAATTAAAGTATGGTTTTAGATTAGAAAGCTGAGGATCGTGGAAGATTCATGGAAACTCCGTTCTGCCTCTCATTTATATACATGAATGGTATATTTCCTCTTTTAGTTTTTGTTTCTTTATATTTACTGCAGTCTGAAGCCAGGAATAAACGCTCAACACAGCAGAAAACCTAACGCTATATGTCACAAAATATGAGTAAAGAGCTGGTAAATATAGCCAAGGGACTATATAGCCAAGGCACTTCTGAAAATGGTCAAACGTGTATCAAACACACTGGAATGTTAGAGGGTAATAAAAGATTGGAAGGTTTCTACTTGAAAAGGTCAACCTTTAGTAACAGAAATTTTTCAAAAACCAACTCATTCTGACCCACAGACTCACACATTTTAGGAAAGAGAAGAATTAAGGAGGACAACTGAAAATTTTTTAAAATGCCTGGCATGTGACAGGACTACATCTTGTAGCTGGACATCTTTCCTCTGATTAAAATTGAACAGAGTACAGTTTGTAGTACATTAGCATCATCTGCTGGATAGTGCAGGAAATACAGTTTGGAAACTGCAATGCTAAGTATGATACATACTATTATTGTGTTTGGCATGCCATGCAGAATAGGCAGAACAGTTCAGACTTCTTCTTTTTTAGAAAATTTCACATTTTGTTTTATTTCTGGAACATTCTCCTCTGGTAAAACATGGGGATTTCTGCCTAAAAAGTCCTAGCTTCATGTAGGAGAAAGTGCTGCGTGATAACTGTAGGAACAGGAGATATTTGGAAACTACAATACCGGCATTTAATTACAACTGTAATGTTTACTAAAAGGGGCTTAATTATTTTAGCTGTAGAACAATTTGAACATCAATGAAACCCAAAAAATATTTTACAGTCCACAGGCAGCAGTCCAAGTCACCTTAAAGAGGGAATAGAAATTAGGATTGTGCCAGAAGAATATAAAGCACGGTGGGAAATAGAAGTCTTGAATGTCTTGGCTGTAAGGGATGCCAGACATTAATTTGGCAGATGGGATGCACCTCATATGCATGGAAAAGGCTGTTCAAAAATGACATCAGCAGTACTCTACAGTGATTGTTCTAAATCTCTCCAAAACTGAACAGATGCTGAGAATCATGACCAGCTATAATGACACAGATAAGTTACTATTTTATTTACTCCTGGCTCCAGTTTTTTTGCAAGGGCGGTGCTGTGCTCTCAGCAGAAGGCCCTGTGCCTGCAGCAGGGCAGCCGTGCTGTGGGCTGCACAAGAGCTCCCACCCTGGGTGCTGCCTGCCCCACTGGAGCACAGCAGAGACCACACGAGCTGAGCCTGCTGCACCATGAGGGTCTTCTGATACTACAGAGGGGCCCCAGGACTGCTGATTCTTTGGGCTTTGCATTAACCACTTGTGTAAAATCAGGGAATTCTCAGGAATGCAGCATTTCCTGAGAGCTGCTCAGAACGGAGAAGCTTTTCGTTTGACTTCTCCTCATGCCCATGTTGTGAGGGCTCATGGATGTTCAGAGAAAGAAATAGATAATTTCAGGTACACAGGGTTGTTGCCACGGAAGAGATGAGGATATTTTTAGTCTACTACCCTCTGTGAGAGAAGACAATGAGAATTGCTGTATTTTATACTGGGATTGCATCTAGTGTGTCCTACATGGTGTAAAAAACTCCTACAAAGCAGGTGTTTCTTTGAAATACTCTGCTTTCTAAATAGAGAAAAAAAGGAAACCCATAAATACTGGAAAGGAAAATGACGTCTTACAAAGTCATAAAGTTGCATTATATAACACTGCACCACAGCCCCAGCGACTGATCAGCTGTGTCTGGAGATGAAGCACCGTGGTCCTTTTAAATGCTCATGAATATACACGAACAAACTCACTGCCTTTCTCTGCATCTTGCAGCAGGAAGTTTGAATATACAAATATATTGTGCTGTGATAAATGAATTTTGGTATGGTTTTAACTTTTATTTCGACTAATGTTTTCTTATCTTTGATGTATTTATTTGTATTTATGTATGCTGCTTTTAGCAGCTAAGACTATAATGTGTAGGAGCTGATACTGGTGGGTATCCAGGTTCTGGTCCTTTATTTAAGTCCAACACAGGCCCATGTGAGCCTCTCCAGCCTAAAGAATTGCTCTTTTTCAGCATTTTTGCTGCTCCCTCCATTTATGCCCTCCTTGCAAAATTCATAGAAGCTTCAAAGAGCTGTTTATATACAGCAATATAGCAGCCAGACAGTCTCAGTCTTGAAACACTTAGAGGCTGCAGTGTTCCACCCTTAAGGGGAAGGGAGCGCCCAAGATTTGTAGGTGCTCGTGGTCAAAAGGAACAACAAAAGTCAGAGACTCCAACCTAACCCTAACACTAACCCTACCCCTAATTTTAATCCCTGACCTACTACATAAGCACATGGCAGTGGATTTTGGGTGAAGGGGTAAGGTGATAGGGAAGAGAGAAGGAAGGAAGGAAGGGAGGGAGGGAGGGAGGAAGGAAGGAAGGAAGGAAGGAAGGAAG
>VXBT01004523.1:78638-151895 GCA_013400235.1 Oriolus oriolus
AAAGAAAGAAAGAAAGAAAGAAAGAAAGAAAGAAAGAAAGAAAGAAATATCACCAGTTCACCAGTCCTGGTTCCAGTATCAATCATGGGATGTCCAGCATCCTGGGGTGTGCACCCAAGCTTTGTGAAGTTACCATTTTATAGATAGGTTTTTCCCACCCTGAAGACAGGTTTCTTGCTTTCTCTTCAAATTAGTTATCATGCACAATCCGTTCTATCAAACCTTTTGGGAAATGGGTCAGAGGGCTTCCAAAATCTTTGGTGATCTTGACCCCCCCTACAGTGCATTCCAACTTCTCAGCCTCATTCCTGTGCTGATGCTGTACTGTTCTGTGCTTATCTCCAGGAATAAGAACAAGGACTTTCGTTGCAGAAATTGCTACCCTATTTTTGCATGGCCACCTTCTCCAACCACAGCATGTTATTACCAACAATCCCTGGTTATTGCCAACAATACTTGTCTGTTATTACCAACAAACCTTAGTTATTGCCAACAATCCTTGTCTGTTATTGCCAGTGATCCTGAGCTGGGGTAGAGATAATTTTCTTCCTGGTAGCTGGTGCAGTGCTGTGTTTTGGATTTCATATGAGAATAATGTTGATAACACACTGATGTTTTAGTTGTTGTTGAGTAGTGCTTACCCTAAGGCAAGGACTTTTCCGTTTCCCGGGCTCTGTCGGTAAGGAGCTGCACAAGAAGCTGGGAGAGAGCAGCTGACCTGCACTAAAGAAGATTCCACACCATGGAATGTCATACTCAGTATATAAACTGAGGGAAATTGTCTGGGGTCCTGCAGATTGATGCTCAGGGATGGGCTGGGCATCAGTCAGTGGGTGATGGGCAACTGTATTGTGAGGACATTGGAGATTTTGGAGACCCTGAGAGGAAAACATGGGACAAAGAAAAGAGGTGGTTTTCTAGAAAAGAATAGTTTTGGATAATAGCTGAAAAAGAAGGAAAGGAGAAAAAATATTCATGTGATTCAGACTGTGAACTAGCAGGAAGAATCATTAGAGAAGTAAATTAAGGTGAACAAAGGATGGAAGGGTTTCAAGAAGCAGGGAACAGTATTCCTAAAGGTTCAAGATAAGATGAATGGGGTAGGAGCTGAGACCCCAAGATTTCCTTAGGACAGTGGATTGTTTGAGGCTAGAGCACAAGAGCTTCACTTAAGCATCAACTGACACCTTTCTATCTTTTCTGAGGGCATGACCTTAACATTCAGTCCTTCAGTTTCTTTGGAAAGGAAATTAGCCTGAGAGAACAAAAAGAAAAATAGCTAAAAATATACAGTGAATCATGGACAATTATATCTACTAAATTTCACAGTGTACTGCTATTGCCATAGTAACCCTGGTTGGTAGATTACTGCAAGCTGTTTCTTCGCTAAATTTTCCTGGAAGCTTTGCCAATTCTCAGTTTGGTTTCAACATGAAGTTTAATAAAGAGTAACTCTGAGACCTCACATTGTCTCCTTCTATTTCTCTTTTGCCATCTTCCCCTTTTATTCCTCTTTGTAGGAGACAAATCCTTTAGGGAAGAGTTTTCAAAATGCATCTTTTGCCAGAGTTGTAAATGGACTTATAGTAGGATTTGTGCCGGATGTTATGTTTCTGATTCTTGATTTCCAATTCAGTGGAATGTAATTCTTTGTTGGAAAATGAAGTATTACTTATTGCTGCTTTCTTTCGTTGTTTTTCTCATTGCATCTAACAGAAAAGTCCAGCTAATCAGTGATACAGCACCATATATCACAAACCAAGAAAGTAAAAAACAGCATGAGAGGGAATACATGAAAAGGGACTTTACCTCTTTGTCCTACTTTCTGAAACTAACAGCTTCCAGCTGTGATAACAATCCCCAATCTGAGAGAAGGGTAGGAACTATAAGGAAAGAAGGCAACTCAACCAATGGATTTATTTGGTGAGAGTTTCTTTCTCAGATTTTGCAGAGCTCCATTTCATGTGTGCTTTGAGAAACAGAGCTTTGTATTTGGCCTCCAGGTATGTATGACTAGTCTCCTTTTTCTCTCTTGTGTAGATTTCAGAAAACTAGGATAGGTAATGTACAATGCCACAATAGAAGACGAGATGACTAAAATTGTTGGGAAAACTCTATGAGTTAAGTTCGTCATTGCTTTTGATGACTGCTTGGTAATGCACAATGAAGCACACACAGTGTCATTCTTGCAGAGCAATGCTGTTGGCCTTTTCCATCCAGAAGTGGGGACATGTCCAAAAAAATGGTATCCTTCTGGCAGATGTAAAGGCTCATGAGCACGTAGTGTCCTATAACTGCCATTCTTTGGCCAATGAGTCATGATACCGTGATGGTCAGAACAGATCACATTTTAGATTTTGGAAGCAGACAGATGATTGCTTTCTCCATCTGATATAGCTCATTAGAATGTAAAAAATTCCTTCTTTCAAGAGGAAAAATAGTGTAATTGTGGACATCTAGAAGGATGAATTATGTACTCCTGGAAGAATAAAACCAGTTAGGGGAAAAGTCTTGTGACAATTGAAATGCCAACTTGTTAGAGACAAGGGGAAAAAACCTTTGGTGTGTAAACAGGAAGTTCCTGTTTGGCTTGATTCTTGAGCATTTCAAGCAAAAGGCTGACTAGTCAAAGAAGCAACTTTATGAGTCATCAGATGCAGAAAGAAACTTTCATGCTTGCCATCAGCAAACACAGAAATGTAAGAAGGATGCACAAGGGACATGCAACCTCTTTTGCTTTGAGAGAAAAGGAATACTAAGTTAAAAATAAAGCTTAAGGCAATACTTCTGGTACAAAAAGCTTTTAGAGTCACAGCTCTTAACCTCTTAAAATATGACTCAGTCATCTACATAAACTTATCTTGGGCAATACAAATTTAATTCTTGCCACTACATCATACCTTAAAAGACCCTGTGGTTAAATTATAAACTACATCTACAAAACAGGTCAGTAATTTCCTTTTGTTGCTGCTCCCTCCTTCTGGATGGTAAAGAGGAACTCAGTAGGTTCTCTGAAAATAGAGATGTATTTTCTTTTTAATAAAACACACAGACCTGTACCAGAAATGAGTATCAGGGAAGACCTGGAAGAATTAAAGAGTGTAAAATAAAACAGGAAGGGAGAGCAGCTGTACAAAATAAATGTGTGGTGTCCCTTGAAATATTCTCTGTACAGTGCTTTTTTTGGTGAGAGAATTGTTATCACCATGCAGGTATACAATTGTAGACTGAGGGAAAAAATAGAGAGTAGGAGTGTGATTGGAGACTGAAAGAGCTCTGGGACAGTTTACATTAATAAAATACTGAAAAGATTTTAAAAAGAAAGAAGTAAAAGTTGTAAGCAAAAAGCATATTCAAGTGAGTTCTTCTGAAGGGAAAGAGTGGTACACAGACACAAGTAGGTCAGCTCTGGATCACTAAATTAATAGTCAGTACTGGGTTAGGAAAAAATATTTCACATCTTTATTTTTTACAAATCTCTGCCTAAACATACATAAATCAGTTTGGGATAAGCTATCTCACATTTCTCAAAGAAAGTTCGATTACCCTTAAGCAGTCAATATATGGTGGTTTATTGCTTCAGTGCCTACACACTGGTTGTCTATTAGGGGTAGAGCCTAAGAAACATCTTAACATAGAAATCTGAAATGAGCCATCTTTACTTTTACTTCACATAAGGAAATTGGAGAAACATGTCAGATGTTAATATTTCAAATCCTATTAGAAGTGAAAGACCAAGATTCTCACACACTTTGATAGTACATGCCTTCTTCCTACCCTGTGCAGACACATAAAATTGTTGCAATCCCTCACACATACTGATAAATCTCATCACACTATGTGGCCAGATGACACACAGTGAGCTGTAAAAGAAGAGGAAGGTTTTTCAAGAGAATTATTAGATCGACACTCCCCCTTTGTCTTTTAGGATTGTGGTGACTTTGAGGGGGAGATCCTATTTATGCAAATGATAGCATAATAACATTTCTCAAATCACACATTGTCAGCGTTATGAAGGACAGAAAGGAGGGCCTACCTTACTGGAATTATCCCCAACATACCCCAAATCTAGAACAGTGTGGTGGCTTTCCCTACAAGTTACTGGAAAGGGACAAAATAGAGGGTCAGTAATGTTTCTCCATTTGACACAACAGGGCCAAATTCCAAAGTGGAGTAATTCAAATAGAAGCCTCCAACTTAGTGACTGCTTTGGGTTTTTTAATCTAGTTTTTTTATGCAACAAAGATCATGTGGTCATGAGGAGAGAGACATCCCATTACACCTTTAAGAGAGGTTAGCTGGCCAGGGAGAGAGCCTGGAGGTCCCAAGCAGAGAGTCAGCACAAATGTAATTGCAGACTAGTAACCCAGCAAACCATACTGCCCTTTGTTCAGCCAAGCAAGTAGCAATTGGGGGAACAATCAATCTGGAGCTACTGACACAGTGGAAGAAACGAGGAAAATCTAGGGAAACAGTTCTGTAAGTCACTAGGGCCCATTATTTCCACTAGTGATTAAACAACCAATTTGCTAAAAAGATAGCAAGCCAAGGGATTTTCTTGGTGTTTCTCTCATATTTTAGAGTTCTTTATGGTAGAGGAGAGAGTAGAATTGCAAAGCATGTTCTGTGTTTAATGGATGGCGCTTACTGACATCCAAAACCACATAGAAATCCCAAAGCAACCAGATTACCTCTTGAACTGCAGGACAATTACCATGAGCTACCTCTGACTTGCAACCTGTGTTTTTTTCTTTTCAGTCCTCCAGTTCCTTGGGTTTCAAATGTATGAGACTTGGCCTGTTTCAAAATGCTTCCATCATTAGAGGACAGCACTATTTTCATGCAGAGAGATCTGCACAGACATACACACTCTATTGCAGCATTAACAAATATTTACTGTTTTAACAGTCATTAAGAAACATTGTTCCTCTTGGAATTTCACCCACCAAAACAAAGCATCAGCCAACTTCTGAATTACATTACAATTTTTGTCATGCTGGTGGGTTTTAAATTGATTTTCCTAGTAGTGACCACTTCTCAATTAAATAAAGTTAGTCAATAGGTCTTAAGACAAGTTTCAACAATGCTTCTTTTTAAGCAGTTACAGAATTTGCAGGATTTATAGTCTGATTAAATATTTGAAATGCCGATATTTTAACAATAGTATGGAAAAGGGAGCCTATAATTACTAAAATTTCATCTAAGAAACTTTGACCTGGAGAAGGTCTTGCAAGTTTTGGTGTTTGAAATTATTCAGAATTTAATTTCTCACTTAGAAACTCATTTAATTAGTGAAAGTCTGCCGTTAACCTACTATCTAAAATTTATTCTGAAATGCCATTTCACAGAGAAGAGAATTCAAAATATAGAGGAAAGTGGGACATAAGAAATTCTCATCTTTTCCTCTTCCTTACTCTTGAGAGAACTGTAGTTTATTCTTAGGAATTCTTGACAAGGCCATGAGCAATAGCAAAGCTTGATGGACCTTAAGTTCTTTTGTGTCCTATGCATGTAAGGATCTCATTTTGCCAGGGCCAAGGCAAAAAATGGAGCCTTCAGCAGAGTCTAATCTCAACCTGGGGAAAACCACATCTGTACCTGTACCCACTTTTTCACTGGATTGGTTCTCTAGGGGATGTAGTCAGTCAAAATATATTAAAATTTCACCCACAGACTTAGAGCAAGTTTTTAGAGAAGACACCTGCAACAGAACAACAGAACAACTGAATCGGCATCACTGAGTATTTCCATCATATTTAGTGTAATGTAATTTAACAAAAGGCTAGGGGAGATTTTCCAATTTCTGAGTTGAAGAAATTAAGCTATAAGTTGAAGAACCATAGAATTATTTGGATTGAAAAGGGCCTCAAGCTTTATTTCTTTCTTGGAACTTCAAATGGGAGATGCTGATTTCCCTCATTCCCTGTCTGGAAGGGGCAGCATGGATTTGGCACAGCCGTGTCAGAGGACTGACCCAGAGGGTGGCCAGAGCTGCTCGGTCCCAGGGCACAGGGGACGGCTCAGAGGCACGGGCAGCTCAAGGCCACCAGGGCCGAGCCAGCTGGGCAGAGCCAGGCAGAGCAGCCGGGGACAGGGGCAGGCCCGGCTGGGAGCCCCGGCCGCCGGGAGAGCTCTCGGTGACAAGAGGGGCCCACAGCTGGGCTGGAAACCCGCCCGAGCTGGGCCTGGAACCACAGTGCCCACAGGCACAGCTGTGCCAAAACTGGGAACAGACACAGCCACGACACAGCCCGGGCCAGGGCAGAGTTTAAAGGCAGACCCCGGGCCCAGGCAGGGCTGCAGGCCCCCTGAAGGCGGTCAGGGCCATTAGGGCTGTCGGTGCACTGCCGCAAGCAATGCTCCAGCCCTGACAGACAGAGCCTCCTCAACACAGGAGACCTGGATCGTATGTGTATTTCCCTGGACACAGGTGTCCTGTTTTCTGCACCTTGCATACTTGCAAGAGAGATTCTAGTGTCTTTCTGCCTGTTTGGGTGGTTATCAGCCTACCAGCCTTGGAAACCATCCTCTGGCTTTCACAGTGACCATCAATTAAAGCTGGCTGAAGATGGGCAAGGGCCTCATAAGGACAGTTATAGAATGGCTGCCCACAAGGATATGAAAGTCTCCTGAGGGGTAGCATATTTAGGCTGGATCACCATTAACCGGATTACAAAAAGTTGCTAAAATGAGTCCTGGTTGCCTAAGGCAAACACCCTTTTTTAAAATAGTGTGAGTCTAAATCGTACACAGATGTTGCCTTCTTTACTAAAAATAAAATTCACCGGGGCAAAGTTCCTGAACTAAACAGTGCTAACTGATCTTACAGGTGCTTCCCTCAGTAGCTGACACATTTCTAAGACTGATAGCATGCAACATGAAACTTGCTTAGGGCAATATTTCTGAAATTAAACTTCATCAGCTTGCTGAACAAAAGAAGCAGACTCCACCTGTGCGCTCTCTGTCTTCAGTGCCAAAAAGAAGAGACGTGGCTGTAAGCAGCCTCACTACACTGAAGGCTCTCTGTGTTCTGCCTTCAGGACAGCTTTGTCCAGACTTCACCACTAATCACAGTGGGGTGCAGATCAGGTGCAATCAGTCTGCACAGCTTTGATCCATGAGCATAATCTAAGGTGACTGCTGTTCTCCCCAGGACTTGTGCAGCCTTACAGGCTGTGGGCAGTTTTTTACCCTTTGTCAGCCTTTACACAGTTTTCACTCAGCTGTACCTCACATCACAGTACCAGAGTCACTCTGAGGCACTCAATGAAGGATACACTGGAAAACTATTTTCTGAATACAAAGAGGTGAGGAAAACATGTTATGTGGGATATTTAAGCTTTGAAAGTGTTAGAAATTTGGGACTATATCTGTTACATGGAACTGTCAGCAAATACACTCTGCAAGGTTTTCACATTTCTGTGCTGCATTCCCTACATGATGCAGTAGATGGCAGGAGCCAATAAAAAAATTTCAGTGCAGTTTTTGTAGATGTAACTGAGTTGATCAGACTTATCTTTGTTGGACTCTCATGTTTAATTTAAAATAATTTTAGAGCAGCCCTTTTACATTTATGAACATTATTAATACACATAATATTTCTCCTGTTGTAAGGTTTATTTCTTTATAATGTAACTTGTATTATTAAAAGATTAGTCTTTCAAAATTGTGTTGATATTTCAGTTTTTTTGATGAGCTCTGAGATTTACTAGACAACTTTCATAAGCTTCTTAACTTAAATTGCACTTTGGGTTCTGTTTGTATGACATGTGAAATATTTACTTCCATGTTATTTGCACTTGAATCCATCAGTCATACTACAAACAACAGAAGAGGAACATGCTTCAGGCATTAAAAAAGAAGGAAATAAAACCCATATCAGAACTAATAAAACAAGCATAGGTTCAAATATCCAGTTGCAAAGGATGACCCCTCCTCCCTGAATTACCCCTCCCAAGTTTAATAAGAAAGAAAATATTTTACTTTGACTATCAATCAAGATTCCTTATGAAATATTTAATAACTTTTTTTTTAAGTGATGAGCTAAATTATAACTATGAGGGATATAACATTCTCTTGTCAGAATTAGCTGCTCACTGCATCTTGCTAATCCACAGGGACCTAGCAGGGAAACATAAGCAAGCATTATGAAAATTTCTTCTTTGAATTCTGTGTGGTCCAGCTGGCAGTATGTGGTGCACCCAGCCCATCTCTGCTTCCTGAGAGGAGACAAGTATCTGTTTGATAGTGTGTGCTCTTTGTCCGACCAGCTGAACGTCTCACCTTGTGCTTGCAGAAGTTGGGGGCTTTACGACTGAATTTCCATGGGAGAAGAAAGACAGGCTGCAGCCACACCTCCTCTTGTACAGGAGCGTGTCTCGGCACTTACAACCCCTGCGAGGCCTGCGAAGCTGCTGCCTGTCCTGCGTCGCAGGAGGAATTGAAGCATGTGGCTTTAAGATACCAGAGAACAGACCGTTAATTGTGCAAATGTGGAACCAGGCAAGTATTGAAATAACTGTTACTTTAACTGAATCTAGAAGTCCTGTAGCGCCATTATTTCCAGCTATCACTGTCTGGATTATCAATTATCACAGGTATGACTCATAAACATCTGCCGAAAAGGAAGAGCTACTGCCACAACTTTTTTTCTGTGATTAAAAAAACATTCCCTTCAAAGTGGATCACTTGGGGACAGACTGTTACTGTAAATTTGTCAGTGCAAGTGTAACTGATAAATCTGGTTTAATGTGAATGAGGCACTCGAAACAATTTCTACCTCTATTAAACATACTTACAACCCTTTCAGGTACGCAAGTTGTCGGAGCCCTGGGCACAATCTTTCCCTCGTGTGAGGACTTTGGCTGCCTGTGCCATGGTCAGCACTGATTCCTGCACCTGTAACCAGGAGTGAGGCTGCTGTTCAAGGAGTTCTGTGAGACTGGGCTGTGGAGAGCCTCCCTGGAGGCATCCTCTTAGGCTCAAGCCTTTCCCTAGTCCTTGCCTAAGTTACGTTGCTGTTTTGTAGTCTGGCCATGTCCCTTTCTGAGCCAGATCCCCAGGTCTCAATCTCTGGGTTGCCTTTGATCAGTTACATCCCTGAAGACTTGTCTGGCAAGCACCAGATTGTCCTCTGACCCTGTGTAGTGTCACCAGACCTGCTCAGGTAGGGTGGGACTGTGCCCTTGCTGTGAGGGCATTGCCCTGCTGTCACCTTCGGCTCCCAGCTCATCTTGCCTTGCAGACTGGCTCTCCTCTGCTCCCTCACACCAGGTCACTGGAGCCACTTTTAAGTAAGGATCTTTTTCTAGTGAGCCAGTGAAATGCAAATATGATCCCAGACCCTTACAGAAAGTGTAGGTACTTATATCTAGTAGCTAGAATATTTTCAGCAGTGCACCATAGCAAACTGGTGTTAGTAAAACACTAGAGAAGCTGCTAGAAGTGCTCATCTTAGGCTGAGTCTGCTAAATCTCCATGATAAACTGAAAAACCCTGGACTGCATTGTTTTCCAAACAGAATCCCAGTACAGTTCTGGTTATTTTGTTTTTCAGCTGCTGAAGGCAGAAGTATAATTCATTAACACTCTCTCTGGCGCACAAAGGTACCTGTTATCATTCCTATGCCATAGAGAAGTAATGTATTTCATCAAGGCAAAGGGTAACAAAATATGAATATATGAAGCCATGATTACTCTTCTTTTAACCTTACTGGATGTGGAAAGAGGCATTTTGTTTAAAGCCCTTTACAAAAAATTTATTACTTCTCCAATGTATTATTTGCAGTATTAGCTTTAGCAAGAGCATATGGGCAAATTTGGAAGAGGAGAGAATGATTTGAGGAAGAGTTGATAACAACGTGATACAGTGGAGTAGAACTGAAGGCAGGCATCAAAAGGCTATGGTACATAGCAATGGCATTTCTTCTGGGACATGTAATAAGTGACAGTCACGTTTACTGTTCTATTAACTTTGATTAATTTTTGAATGACTTGTCAGGAAGCCAGTGGCCACTGCCTGGTACACTGAGTCGTACAGGCAGGCACTGGTTAGAAGTGACTTCTCTCAGCTCTTCGGCTCCTCTGTTCTAATGAAGCTGTACAGGTCTCTGGCTATAGTATTTTCAGACTCTAGAGCTTACCCCTCAAGTCGAGCAAATATATACATATTCCCTTGTGGTCTCTTCAAACATGGGATCTGTCTCCCCCAAAACCTCACCATTGCTCACACTGGGTCTACTGCAACAGTAACCATGTAACTGAGGGTGTTGCGCTGGGAGCACCTGCGCAACTGAGACACTATTAAGTCTCAAAACTCCAACTAGGCTGTTCATCTGCAGACAGTTAAAGTCCAAGCACATATCAAACTTGTTAGATAAGTCTTCAGACTATGAATCTGATGCCATCTTAGCTTGGGGCCACTGCCTTGGTTCTCATTTTTCAAGATTATGATAGGTTGAGAGCTGTTTGATGTGTTCCTCAGGGGTTGGCATTGGGACTGGCGCTGTTGAACACCTTTGTCAGTGACACGGACAGCGTGGGACTGAGCGCACCCTCAGCAAGGCTGCTGACAGCACCAGCCTGTGCGCTGTGACTGACACACTGGAGGGAAAGGGTGACATCCAGAGGGACTTTGGCAAGCTTGAAAGGTGGGGCTGTGTGAACCTTGTTAAGTCCAACATGGCCAAGTGCAAGGTCCTGCAGATGGGCTGCAGCAATCTCAACTACAACCACAGGTTTGTCCACAGGGAAAAGAATGGATTGAGAAGAATCCTGAGGAGAAGAAGTAGGGGGGATTGGTGGATGAGAAGCTCCACATGAGCCAGAAATGAGCACTGGCAGTCCACAAGGCCAAGCATGTCCTGGGCTACACCAAAAGCAGTGTGGCCAGGAGGGTAAGGGGGGGAATTCTCTCCCTCTTCTCTGCTCTCATGACACCCCACCTGAGTACTGTGCCTCGTTCTGTGGTCCCCAGCATAACAAGGATACGGATCTGTTGGAATGGGTCCAAAGGGGGGGCCACAAAGATGAACAGAGGGCTGAAGCATCTCTGCTATGAAGGCCAGCTGAGAGAGCTGGGATTGTCCATCCTGGAGAGGAGAAGACTTCAGGAAAGCCATATAGAAGCCTTCTGGTACCTAAAGTGGGCCTACAAGGATAGGGAGGGATTTATTATTGGGCAGTCTAAGGATATCACAAGAGATAATGGTATAAAACTGAAACGGTGTAGGTTTAGATTAGATATTAGAAAGAAATTCTTTACTGTGAGAGTGGTGAGACATTGGAAAAGGCTGAAACCAAATGATCTTTAAGGTTTCTTCCAACCCAAACTATTCTATGATTCCATGAGGAAGGCTGGAAGTGAAGTGGACACCTTGTGCTGACCACTAGTCCCTGGTGTATAACTGCTGTTTGTAAGCCCTTCAGCATGGCCCAGAATGAATGCGATCCAAAGGGTTATTTCCTCTCACAGACAAAAGCCAGCCCACTTTGGCCTGACCAGATGCTAACTATTTGCAGACTTGGTGCAAGTTGTCTGACGCCTTCTAATAGTTACAGACTGGGTACTGTTATCTCAGTTTTACTATTTTATGCAACTATATCAAGCAAACAGATATTTCAAAACCTTTTGTTTCCTGAACTAAACCAAGAACTCTTGTGGTGTGACTGGGTGTAAGGCAAATACAGTGTTCCAAAAATAGGCCTTTTTATGCTACAGATCCTCCCCCAAACGCATACATACATACTTAATTTCCTTCCTTTGACACTCTGCGAAATACCCCCTACTCAACACTTTCTTCCACCACTTTCTCAGAACTACATTTTGCCTGGCTATAAGATATATTTTCAAAAAGCTTTTCAAAACTCTTAGCTTCCCAAAGCCCTAGTGGAAGTGACGGAAACTGTTTTTAATGAGTCCTGAAGGCAGCCTAGAGGCTGCACTGACTGAAACATCAAATTTTTAACAACTTTCTTAGTACAACTGTGATCTCTCTCTCCATCCTAAACCTTCCTCACCTATACTCAGGCACACTCTCAATCTCCCCCCACCTTAATCTACCTTCATTGTTCCATCACTCTCAGTTGCCAAACAATAGTTACTAATTTAGCCTGATAGCTACAATTTTGTGTTGAACAGTCCATTATAACAGTTTTATGTCTGACTGACAGCATTTCTAGCCTTACATCATGAGATCTACTGGAAAATCTTAAAAATCTAGGAAGATATTATTTTGGGGGTTTATGAGTCATTTAAGTGTGGCTCAGGTCCTGTGAGCATTGGGGGAAAAAAAAGAAGAAAGCAGGGCCATGTGCAATGTGTTGGTATCACTGATTATACACAGAACTTTGCAGAAGCAAAACTAAGACACACTACATTATTTTCAGATGAAATTATTCGGTTTAAAACAATTTCTTAAATCTCTTTCTACAAAACTGAACGTCTAGAGGATAAATTTTACCTTATGCTTCCACCAGGTGACTGCTATTTGCACAGAAAGAGAAGGAATAGAAGACTGACTATCTCCATTTTAGACGTTTTTGTATTGCTAAACTATCATTAAAATGTCACAATCCCACTGCAGTCCTCTTCACTTCAGGATTTTCTCTCTTATCGCAGCAGTCAGTCGGTTTGGGCTCTTTGCTTTTCTTGCCATTGTGCGCAATTTAATACCGCCATCAGAGGAGGATAATGATGGCACATCACAGAAAGTTTTTGTGTTTTCAGCTTCATATGTCGGGGTGTAACTGAGCCTGTTGATGATTTAAATTGTTCCTCTAACTTTTTGAGGTTTCAAAATGCTGCCTGCTCTTCCTCCAATAATTACAGGCTGTGGCAAATCAGTTCACTTTCTCTGAGTGGGCCAGAAAAACTGTATTGACAGACCAATGCAAGAGAGAAAAGACTGATAAATTTCTGTTAAATGTTCACACCTCAGTACTCAGGCAAGTCACTGCCCAAATTCTAAATTGAAATTCATCATCAATGTTGGTATTAATAAGTCATATATTAGCCCCTGACAGAGGTCAGAAGCTTAACAGATCTTGGAGAACAAACTTCTTTCATGCTCCTACAGGTGGTCCCTCCAGATCAGTGCAAAAGCTGAGTAAGACTGATGTGGGGACTTGCCATCACAAGGGCCAAACAGAATAACCTGGGGGAGAGCTGGGCAGGCATATTCAGTGAAACTGCGTGCACCAATCTGAGATTCAAGCAGGAGCAGCCAGAACAATTGTAGTGAACTGGGAGATACTTGCTTAAATTTTCCATATGCCATTGTCTTGCCTTGTAACGCAGAAGACGTTGGACACTTTCTCAACACCAAGGTGGCAGGGACCACTCAGAAGACTTCAGTACTTATTACAAGACTTGTAGGTGCTGTTTTGACGTGGTGAGACAGAAATCTCCCAGAGGCTTCTCTGCCCTTTGCAGGAAATAGGAAGTCCATGCTGTATCATGCTGTAGACCTGCTGATTACAAACAGAGAAAGGCTGGTGGCAGATGTGGTGGTTGGAGGCTCTCTGGGGTGCAGTGACCATGACATAACAGAGTTTTCAATATTTGGTGAAACAAGGAGGGGCATCAACAAAACTTCTACAATGGACTTCCAGAGAACTCACCACCAGTTCTATTATGATAATGATGTGCACGTTTATTTTCATTTATGTTTTATTTCCAATTCCAAGCTCTAACTGATCTCTCACAAAACCTTTAGATACATAGTTAGATGTAAACCACCTCTGTTTGCTTTCTGATGCAAAGCTCTGCATTGTCAATTGGATTATTCTTGGAGTTCTGGTTAATCGAAGGAACCCTCTGTTCCTTTACAGCAGTCACTGTCCACAGCTTAGACTGACTCCTCCACAGTGAATGCCTGTCATATTAAGGTGAAGTGATCTCTACCAAGTTGACATTTGTTTCCTGTAAGCTTATTACTGAAACCCTGGTTACTCAAAAAGCCCTTTTATTCTTTCCACCCTCATCAAACACTCCTCTCACATCAAATGAGTTTATTTACTTCCACTGAAGACTAAAGCCCCAGCTCTACAAGGATCTGGTTCAACAAACTCTTTTACAAGCATTATTTATCCAAGGGGTTTGATATAAATGCATGCATTTATACAATGGACACCATCCCCTTTCCTTTTCCTCCACCTTGTAGCAACTTCACAAAGTGGAACAGATCAGCTTCTTCCTGTACATTTTTTTCTTCCTACTTCCTACTCACACAGAAATATGGGGCGATTTAGTTTTTTATGTATACATTTATGGACACATTTACATCCTTAATTAAGCTATTATTTTATTTTAAGAGGATGCCATCACTATAAAAGATCATAATAAAATGTTAAAGTTACCATCTACTACTGAAAGAATGAAAATTATTTATTTCTCATCATTAGCAGTGTTTGGCTTATCTCTCATTTTGGAGCATGCATACTGAAAATAGACCAGTAAGTTTCACTTCTACTTAAGACTTTTTTGCATTAGAACAAGACCACTTTAAATAGGCTGCAAACACAGCAGAAAATTACATTCACATTAGATTCTCCATGGAATTACAGAGTAAGAGTTGGTTCCCAAAGACTCTTCTGTATATTTTGGATTTTGCAGAACCAAAGACTTGGCGTTCTACCAGAAAACTGAGGTTTAAATTATCATCCAAATAGTGCAGCCAGCTGCCTGTAGCTATTTTTTTTTTATTGTACACGAGGAAAGAAAACAAAGGTAAAGTGAAAGATATGATAAAATTCTCTTTGATTTCTTGTATTTGTCTGAGTCGTGAGATTGAGTGTCTGTGTAAGAAGTTCCTCTTTATTTAGATGCTACTGAGTACAAGCTTGTACCTCATTCAGAATAATCTCTGCCTTAACCTGGGGTACTGGTCGACAGCCGACTGAATATGAGCCAGCAGTGTGCCCAGGTGGCCAAGAAGGCCAATGGCATCCTGGCCTGTATCAGAAGCAGTGTGGCAAGCAGGACCAGGACAGTGATTGTCCCCTGTACTTGGCACTGGTGAGGCCACACCTCGAGTGCTGTGTCCAGTTCTGGGCTCCTCAGTTCAGGAAGGACACTGAGACGCTTGGGTGCATCCAAAGGAGGGTGACAAGGCTGGTGAAGGGATTGGAACACAAACCCTGTGAGGAACGACTGAGGGAACTGGGGTTGTTTAGCCTGGAGAAAAGGAGACTCAGAGGCGACCTTGTCACTCTCTACAACTTCCTGAAAGGTGGTTGTAGTCAGGTGGGGGTTGGTCTCTTTTTCCAGGCAACAGTTGACAGAACAAGAGGACACAGTGTTAAGCTGCACCCAGGGAAATTTAGGTTGGATGTTAGGAAAAAGTGTTTTACGGAAAGAGTGATAGAGTTCTGGAACTGTCTGCCCAGGGAGGTGGTGGAGTCACCATCCCTGGATGTGTTCAAAAAAAAGACTGGATGTAGCACTCAGTGTCTGTTTAGTTGAGGTGGTGTTAGGGCATGGGTTAGACTCAGTGATCTTGAAGGTCTCTTGCATCCTGGCAATTCTGTGATTCTGTGTGATTCTGTAATCCATGTCAGTATTAATTTTACTTTCAATATGGCTGGCACATGTTGAATCTTGAGCAGCAACTTGGCTGTGTAGTAGGGGCTTATCCAGACAAATAAGCCAAGTGGCAATAACACCTGTATGTTTTGGGCTGTTATAAATGGCTCATTAAATGTTGAAATACATTTCTGATCTTAAGAAAAGGATGGGACATAGACTGGTGTTGCATATATAGATTTGATCTAGCGCTGTCTGTATCAGGGGCTGCCTGGAGCAGCATCTCGTCTCTTAGGTCTGCTGGCTGATCTTTGCTTGCTGTGAAGGAAAAATAACAGAGCGCTGCAGATAAGTGAAATCTTTTCCTCTGATTTGTTAATTTTGTGTATCTGCTCACTTTCTGCCCTGCCTGTCCTACAGCTGGCCTTGGTGTCTTTGTTATTGAGTTGCTTCCCACCACAAGGAGAGCGCCACAGAAGCTGTTTTGATTCAAGGATAGTCACTCAAGTGCCCGTGGAATCCAGGGAACCAAAGTAGCTTAAAAAACTTCTATGTATTTGGTCAGCAACTAAACCCTCTGGTGCTCAAAAACTTCTGCTTGTGAAAATAAAAATCCCGCCACAATAGAAATATTAAAAAAGACATGTCTCTGCAGGGCTTTCTGTGATCTTAGCAAAAGTAACAATCTCACATGGCATTTAAACCAGTGATGGAAGTGCTGAATGACTCCTCTTCCCTCCCATTTTTTTCCCGTCTAAGAACATGTATTTGACCTTCCATATAAACTACTGGAAGGGTGAGCTGACTTACCTGACCCATCTTATGAACTATATTTTCAAAAGTACATTTAACAAATTAATTCTTCACATCCTTGTACAGAACGGAGACATTGCATACTGTATTAGGAGCTTTGTTGATACTGAGAATCAGGTGTAAGATTTAACGCACTGGTGAACAATAAATGCAAAGGATCTGCCTCTGACAGGTTTTCTTCAGCAAAGGCGGAAATACAGACCTGAGTGTCCTCAAAACCAGTCAGTTTTATATTCCCTGAGATCTCCTTTGCTGTGGCAGAAAATACTTCAAATTTAAAAATTAATTAGTTAGAACTGGTTCCAGTTAGGTTGTTTGAAGTGTACCTAAAAAGGTTACAAGGGTTCCAGGTTTGCTCACATTGTAGAAACTTTTCTATTTACTACCAGCTAAAGTTGTACCTCTGATCCTGAAGCTACAGGGACAAGAATTTTCTGTAGAATATAAATAAGGGAGGAAATATGGATTTCTTGTGAAGGGTGATAAACAGATCAATGCTACATGAAAGAGATATTGATGGGTATGAGACTTACATAGTGAAGCATGCTCCTTTTATAATTTCAAAATTAACAGAGTTTTACGCTGGAACTTACACAGGGTTTTTTTTAGCATAAGCCAAAATTGTACAAGGATGGTCAGAAGAAAGCAGAGATTTTGAGCACGATGTCAGCACTTTAGGAAAGAATTTATTAAGATGGGAATTTTACTAATAGAAAAGTGAGTGATTATGCCAGTAGCACAGAGAAAAGAAGTATCTGCTGACATATAAACTAGCCATCTAGGAAAAGAAAAAATATAACCAAATGAGAAGCAATATTTTGTTCCACTTGGAAGGAGCATTCAGATAAGACACAGGGCAATTCAGTATGATGCACATAATTGCTTCTGAAGAGAATAAACAAAGAACTGGAATATAGTAATGAATACCTGCACAAATCAAAGCAAAATTTGGGGGGGGAGGAGGAGCTTTATTTTGAGTATGACAAAGAAGAGCATCTATGGTTAATCAAATTATATTCAAAAGTCACGAAGCTGTCGAAGCTATTGAATGCTGACTTCTGAGATAAAATAAGTTTGCAATGCAGGAAAACTGGAAAGTTCTGAGGGCTCTCAGGCAGAGTTTTAGACGTGCTGTAAAATCTGCCAGTTCCAGCACAGGCTTTCCTTGTTGAGGTAACCTGAGAATAATGAGGAAGTTGAGACAACTCCACTGAAAGAAAACTAGACATGGCAATATAAGATTCAGATTTACTACTGTGTAGATCTGCAAGATGAAGGAAGATTTTACTTTGCAAGAGGCCTCCAAATACTAGATGTGTACATAAAAATGAAGAAAAGAAGAGACAAAAATCTTATCTGCCAGATACACCAAACCTTTTAGTAAAACACAGAATTAGAATGAGTTTTTCCAAGAGGTACAGAATAAGTAGGGTAAGTCTGATTTCTCATGGATCTGTATGTTTTGTACCCCTAAGTGCTGTCTCTTCTCCCAGCAATAAGCCTAGAGGTCCCCAAGGTCTGTGTCTGTTCAGAGACCGGCTGACTTGGAGCCATTTGCTGACAAACAGAATGTACAATGGTTCAGTTCTCCTGCCTCTCCCTTGGGTTTCACCTGCCTAGCACAAAACACAGAGAAAGGTAACTATCCTTAATTCCTCCACCATATTTTAAAATTTGGATGATACCAAACCTGAGTCCCAGCTTACGTAATAAATTGGTGGGAGATGGGTTAATAGGCAAAGAAACAGCTTAGGGAAGGAGTTGAAAAAATCTTGGATCATCATAAATATTGTAACGTCAGCTATTGTTCCTGTTGTTAATTGAGAATGTCAAGGATTATTAGGTACCCAGGGAATAAGAATTGATTCCTCAGATTCCTGACTGTAGGAAAAACCCAACAACCCACTTTGCAAATTCCTGAGATTCTTGGAACGTATTGTAGGAACAGCAGTGAAAATGCTTACTATATAACTGCGTAGCGATATGAAAAGCTATAAGTGCCAATGGCTTTTGTTTGTCTTTTTACATGCTTGCCAAAGATCATTTTTCACTCCAAGGACATAACTGAAAAATGTCGACTATGAATCTTAAGTCCCTACAGGTATTGCTTGGAGGAACAGGCAGAGCAGGAAAGAAGGAGTTTAACAGAATCAGTTAATGTCTTGGCTGCTACTCCTACAGAAATTTAAGGAATTTTGTAGTGGGATGCATGCATCATCTTATCACCCTTTCATAACATTGCTAGACTGACCAAGAACTTGTTCCAATAAATAGATTTTATGTTGCTTAACTTTCAGTTATAATGTGGGCTGTTGCAACTTAAATGAATTTTCAGGATGCCAAATATCATGTTAATAAATTAGAGTTTTTCTGCCCACAGATCAGTACTTGTGAATCTTTTACAGCTGATTCAGTTCCTTGTTTTATTTAACGGAAGAAGGCTTTTCTATTGCTCCTGAGTTGCCCCCTTCAAAAAAAAAGAAAAAACAGGATTTACCAGGTGTATCACCAGTGAACATACGGAAGTTCACAACTGGTTAACACTGTACAGTGGAGAGACTCTGGTATTAAACTCTTCAGCCAGTAGTAGTTTGCATTAATGAAGGACCCGGATACATGAGTTGATAGAGGACTGGTCCCAGGCAGATTTTGTAGTGGTGATATATGTACTCTTGGATGTCTTGCCATATATCACAGAGCTAAGCTTTGTATTTCAGGAGCTGGACTTTGATGCTGCAATTGCACAGGTGTTAGTGAATCATTGCCTGTCTTCTCCAGAGAGACATACAGATGACAGGCACCACAGGTTGAGGAAAAGCCTACTCTATGTTACATGTTGTGAATGCAAACTGCTTTGAAAACTGCTTGAGTGATGCAGGTACTTTTCATTCCCATGTTTTACAAAGAATGGTAAATCTATAAATGAAATATCATGAGGTGTTAAAATCTGCAATCATAGAATCATTAAGGTTGGAAAAGACCTCCAAGAGCATCAAGTCCAATCTTTGAATGAACACCAACATGCCCACTAATCCATATCTCAAAGTGCCACATCCACTCATTTTTTGAACACTTCTAAGGGTGGTGATTCTACTAGTTCCCTGGGGAGCCTGTTCCAACGCTTAACCCCTCTTTCAGTGAAGAATCTTTTCCCTAATATCCAACCTGAACCTCCCTTGGTACAACTTGAGGCCGTTTCCTCTCATCCTGTTGGTTGTTGCCTAAGAGAAGAGACCAATCCCAATCTGGCTAAAACCTCCTTTCAGGTAGCTGGAGAGGGCAGTGAGGTCCCTCCTAAGCTTCCTTTTCTCCAGACTAAAGAACTTGAGTTCCCTCAGCTACTCCTAGGAAGGCTTATGCTCCAGACCCTTCATCAACTCCATTGCCCTTCTCTGGACCTGCTCCAGCATGTCAATGTCTTTATTGTAGGGAGGGGCCCAAAACTGAACATAGGATTCGAGGTATGGCCTCACCAGCGCCGAGTACAGGGGGACAGTCACTGCCCTGCTGCCCACTATTTCTCATAGAGGCCAGGATGCCTTTGGCCTTCTTGGCCACCTGGACACACACACGGGATCATGTTCAGCCACTGTTGACCAGCACCCCCAGGTCCGGTTCTGCTGGGCAGCTTTCCAGCCACTCTTCCCCCAGCCTGTAGCACTGCACAGGGTGGTTGTGACCCAAGGGCAGGACATTCACTTTGTTGAACCTCATGCAACTGGCCTTGGCCCATGATCCAGCCTGTCCAGGTCCCTCTGCAGAGCCTTGCAATCCTCCAGCAGATCAACACTCCCAGCCAACTTGTAGGCTGCAAATGACAATAATATCAGCAATTAGAGCAGGGTGCATATGTATCCTATAGAACAAAGCTAAAAAGTCATTTGGAGGTCCCTGAATCTGCAGAGGATACCCAGGTGATGTGACACAGCTAGGCCTGGATGTGGGAGAGAATTCCCCTGCAAATTAAGGCCATTGTATTTCTCAGAGCCTGAAAATGGGATTCTTCATGCACGGAAAATACATAGTTAAAAAAACCTCCAATATTAAATGTCAAATACTGATAAAGAGTTGCTGTTGTGTATATTTTCACTGGAATAGTGCAATCCAGAGCACAGTGGTGAGAGATGAGGGTGCCAGGGTGCTACTCTCAGATGACCACCATGTAGTATAAGCCCTTGCCATGTACCCATATGAGACCAAGCCATGCCAATCTGTTTATGGCACTTCCTCATAGTGGGCCTTTCATATTCCTTCCAGCTCTCCAAATTCTTTGAGCTTATGTTATGCTTATCCCACGTTCTCTTGTCTCACTTGGCACAGCCATTCACAATGTGCTGACAATGCAAACAATTTTTGCCTCTCTCCTCCCCACTGTCTGCTTAATGTCCATGGTGCATCTGGTGTGCCCTGTTCCACTTACTTGCACCCACTGTGGTGGGGGCTCAGGGTCATCTGTAGGGCTGGCTGTGAGGGAGGGGACTGTAGAGTCTGCCTTTTGGTGGTGTGGCATTGTGAGGGAAGGAAGAGGTAAGGACAAAGAGGCAGCAAGACAGAGAGAAGAGCCAACCCCTTTTTACTAGAGGAGAGAGAGGGAAGCATTCCCCCGAGCAACAGGGCAATTTCTGCTCCCCTTCTTTCACCACTTTGTCAGGAAATACTCCTCTGGCCCCTCAAAGCAGGGGGGCTGGGCAGGGCTGGAGCGAGGCAAGACCCCTGCAGAAACAGTAAAAGCTCTGTCTTGTTCATGGAGACATGTGGTGAAGCTGGTGTGTGCACACTGTGCCCCTGCTCTCAGGTGGCTGGGGTGGCAGGAGGTGAGAAGTCACCTCCTGGACCCTCTGTCCAGTCTCCTACCTCATTTAGCCTCCTGACCCCTTCCCTTCTCCACAGATCTGAAACCCTTTCCTTCACAAAGATCACAGAAAAAGAGAGGGCTGGACATAATTATAGCAGACGAAATTTCATTGCTGTTTCTCCCCTCTCTGCAATGTTCCTGGAGCAGCTGTCTCTGAGGAAAGCCTGAAACCAGACACGCCTGGCCACACACTTGCCTTTGGTGAGTGGCTTGCAGGTTACTTCTGGGAACCAGGATTTTCAGTTCAAAAATTCTGATGACATGATTTTTCATTGCTAGCCCTGAGACAATGTGACCAAAATAGTGTCCTTGCTCCTGCAGCTCTTGTAGCAGGCGAGCTGTGTCTGGCTGAAACAGGTCCCCTTCTCCCAGCTGCTGCTGAGCTCACTGGGTCAGCGTTAAATGAGCTCTGTTAATTCACTGTGGCAGGCACCTCTCCCTAGCTATGAGGAAAATAGGAGTGTGCTATAATAAGTTGTGCTAAGAAGGAAGTGCTCTGAATGGCCAAGAGTGGGTAGAGATTTTGGACTTGATTGGGTTATTGCAAATCTGTGAATAAAATGAGGCCCAGCAAGAGAGTAGTTCCAAATAATGTGAGTTTAGGAGAGGTAGTTGCTTCTTACTAAATGAGTTTCTGTAAAAAAATAATTGTCATCTGCTTTCTGCTGCTTTCCTACAGAGAGGGAAATGTGGCAGTGTTATGGTACAAAGCAAAAAAATGTTTCCTGACCGAGTTGAAGGTTTGATTGCCAGCTTTGTGCAGCTGATTGGCGCAGACAAGCAAAAACATGCTTAGCACTGTGTTGGCAAAAACGAGGCAATTGATGATTTACAATCCAGACCCAGCCTGTCAGCAGAATTTACTTTGCTTGCAACTTCATCCCTAATATTTCTTTCCTGAGGACTCCTTGCCCCACCTTATGGAGATGTGTTCCCACTTGGCACAAACACATAAGGACATGGACGTGAGTGCTGGTCATGCCAATGGGTTATGTCTGGATTGTGTTCAGTGTGCTGTAGATACCCACGCTGTGGGAAGATTGGCTTTTAGCCAAAGATGGGGGAGCTTTATATTGATGCCCACTGGTAGAGGCTGGTAATTTCACTGTCTGTTCCAGTAAAAAGACATGAAACAGTTAAGGCATCTTGTGTCTGGATGCGTAGTATATGTCTACATTTGCCTTTGGGTTTCAGCTCTCCTTTCAGCTGAGCTGCAGGCACATATTTAGTTATTTGTGGGGGAGAAGGGGAAATTAAAGGTGACTGGACAAGCTGGTAGCTAAAACGGTTCCTTCTGTGCTATTGGTTGTAAAAACTAGTGTGTCTCCACTATGGCACTGCTTGGGCACAAAATGTGCCTCCAAAGAAGACAAACAAGTAGATTATGACCTCATTTGAGCCTACGCTGATGAACATTCATGTCTTACACATATGACAATTTAGTCCAATTTTTAGAATTATCTCAAAAAATGCAAAGTCTTTGAGGCACTGTGGAGAGTGAATTGCTTTCTTGCCTCTGAAACTACTTATGTCAAATGACAGGTGAGGTTCTCTGAGGGGGGCAAATTTAGACTCCTCTAGTTCCTGCTGTGACTAGGAGCCTGCAATCTCAATTATTTTATTCCTGTATTGTTGATTGCAATGAGCTTGCTCTGTGTGGGCACAGGAAGAGTTCACCTTCTGTGCTGGTTTAGGCTGGGATAGAGTTAATTTTCTTCCCAGTAGCTGGTATGGGGCTGTGTTTGGATTTGTGCTGCACACAGTGTTGATAAAAGGGCTGGCTGCATTACTGCTGAGCAGTGCTCACACAGAGTCAAGGCCTTTCTGCTCCTCACCCCACCTCACCAGTGAGGAGGGCAGGGGTGCACAAGTTAGGTGGGAGGGGACACAGCCAGGACAGCTGAGCCCAGCTGGCCAAAGGGATATCCCCCACCATATGGCAACATGCTCAGCATATAAAAGTGGGTGAAGAGGAAGAAAGACAGGGACATTTGGAGTCATGGCGTTTTGTCTTCCTGAGTAACTGTTATGTGTGATGGAGCCCTGCTTTGCTGGAGATGTCTGAACAGCCGACTGTGGATGGGAAGCAGTGAATGAATTCCTTGTTTGGCTTTGCTTGTGTGCGTGGCTCTTGCTTTACCTGTTGAACTGTCCTTACCTCAACCCACCAGTTTTCTCACTTCTACTCTTCAGATTCTCTCCCCCATCCCCCTGAGGTGGGTGTGTGTGAACAAGTGGCTGTATGGGGAATGGTTCCTGGCTGGGGTTAAACCACACATCTCCATAGATGTAAATAAGCTCTGCTTTGGGGCTGCTGTCCCCCACACTAAGCTTCCTGCAGGCCTGTAGGAACAGGGAATTACTGTAATACTATATTCTCTCACATTGGGCACACTCTGCCTGCCAACCTAGGTCGAGGGATTTGGAGATTTATCAAGCCAGGCTTACACTGATTGTGGAGATTTTACACAGAAAACATTTTTGTGGTTTCCTTTTCTACCCATCATTGTGGTCCCACCCAAGATAAACTGCAGCTGTCAGCAGATCCCAAGGATGTAAGAGTAACACTTTCCATCCATTCCAAGTCTCAGGACAGAAAAGTTTAGAGAAGCATGATACTTTACCATGATATCTGAGAGACATAGATTAATTTACTGCCCTTGTTCTCAGTTAGGACAAAAGTCTATCTGTGAGATTTTGAACCTACTCCATGTCTCAAAGACTGCATGTCTCAAAGGCAGCATGTACAGTGAAAAGGTTGCCCAAGGCACCCTTTGGATGCAGGGGTTTCATGCACTGAAATACACGGTGTAATTTTGCAATATTTACTGTACATGAGGTGAATAAGGCAACAGGAATGTAATTATTTCTTTGCCTGGCATTTTGTCATGTCCATGTGTCAGCAGCATGTCTTTTACCCATTTTGAAAAAAATGGTGCCATTATTTGCAGAACTTTATGAAATGTGTTTCTTAAGGGCTATCCTCTTAAGGGATAACTTGCTGTCATACACCCTTCTGACACCTGACTGTTGCATGACTAAAACCGAAAGTACTCAGACATTTCTGCAAGAAAATAGTAATTTGAGCAAACCAGAGATCACCTGGACTGACACATTCTTGGGAAATCTCTGCTGATCGAGTTTTCCATGTATCGGGCATTTAAGCTTCCCATCACAGTGCTGTATCAGTTCCTTGCCCTGACTTTTACAAGCAAAAGGACTCAGAAGGTTCTTAGAAGAAGCAGTCTAGATTAGAAGCTAGAGCAGTCTAGCAGTGCTAACCAAGTAATTGTAAATATCTCAATGTATTTTATAGAAAATCCACATTAAATTCATAATCCTCGTCCTTGCCTTCAAGGCTGTAAACAACTCTGCCCACACAACTTTCTGCCCACAAATTCACATGCTGTTTTTGCCAATATTGTCTCTCAACTGCTCCTTTTGTGACTCTCCCACGCAGGACTTTGTGCTGGGATTCCTCTCCAACCCCCAGGCTTCCAACATCTGAGATAAATATCTGTCTATATATTACACGTTATTGTATTTTATATATTTATGTATTATCATATGCATATATAAAATGTGATCTCCCTTTCAACTGTTCCTTAAATTGAATTTATCCCCGAATTATAATTTCATGTGTGTTTTGTAACTCTGAAGAAAGGATTGCATTAATTTTTTCTAAACTGTCATGTATGCTTGACGTGGCATGCATATGAGAAGGCATAATAACAGATGCAAGTGAGTTGCCCACAGCCCCTGAACTTGGAAGGACTACTAGCAGTAGCCTGGAGCTAAAAAACAAACTGCTTAGGCTACCTGTCAGAGAAGGCCCTTACCAGATGTATGTATGTATGCAGCATTTTGGTCATATAGAGAATATGATGGCAAATACACCAGGAGGAATTTATAGAATAAGAAACTTGAGCGCAAGAATCTGCAGAGTGCTTTGCCAGTGACATGCTGGTGATGCCAGCAATCCTGATGGGAAGTGCTGGCAGGGAGACTACCAAGGTGTTATCTGTATGATGTTTCCCCACATACACATTTGTATGAAACTGGAAGGGCTGCTGCCTGCTTGTGAGGGTTTTTTTTCCTATTGCATGGAAGCAAAGTGATCTGCAGTTTCCCACTGCAAGACCATTTGGTTGTACAATTCTACTTGAACATGTTCACCTGATGCTAAAAGTAATGCACCAGCTGACTGAGAGATTACTACTAAAAACTACCTCCTTTCACTAATCTTTTCCTCTTCTAGTTTGGTAACACTTAAAATATAACTATCCTGACTGTTTGACCTCCACAGTCCTTTGTCCTTATGACTCAAAAATGCCACTGCTTTTTAATTTGTGTGAGCCTCTTAAAGGTAGTGAAGAAATTACAGTAAAGTCAGAAGTTAGAGGAGACTGAGAAACCAGTGAAAATAGCTGAAATGTTCTGATCTTGCCATATAAAGTTCACTGGAGGCTAGGATGACAGTTTCCCTTTAATGGCATTGAGAAATGCTAGAAACAGTGTGTTAGAGAGGATTTTGCGGGTTTGGCTTTTGCAGAAACATAATTGGTTTTATATTTTTTGTGAAATGAAAACCATGTGAAAATTTGAAGCCGAGATCCTTTCCATCAGTGCCCTCAAATTTTTTTGTAGACTATTTAAAAATTACAGTTTGGTTTTGGTCCCTTTAATTTACATATTTTTCCCCTGCCATCATATTTTGCTATGGTTTCATGAGGAGATCAGTGCATATGCAGTCATTGTTTTGATGTCAGTTTTCAATGAAAAATAATTTTAGAGTTGCATAGCTAAGTAGAATTAAAAAGTCTAAGATTAAATCAACAAGTTATTTTTCCAGAATATGAGTCTCCTTGTACTGTCCCTATTTACTCTCAAGAGCTCTTCTTTTTAAATTATGTGTGAAGTATGCTCTGACTCTGTAGGGAAAAATGTGTATCCCTGTAGAGCTGCAGTGAGTTACTGTCAGGAAAAATGCATAGGTCTCCAAAAAACATGACATCTATTTTTGTATAGGGTAGGGAAATCAGAAGGAACTGAAAATGTTAATGTGAGAAAGTACATCATGGAAGGTGTGTCCTTCTCTTTGGGAAATTAGAGGAAATTCTGGTAAAGGTGCCGTGATCCTCTGCAGTGTTTGCAGAGGATGTTATGCAGCAGTGCATGCTGCGTTTCTGGCATGGGGTGGTTCCTGGAGCAATGCAGGGTGCTGCAACCTGGCCCAGTCCACACAGAGGTGCACACTGCAGTAGCTCTGTTATGTCAAAGGCAAAGGCTTGGCTATGTATCTGTTGATTCTCTGCCTCCTGCAATCAAGTGGGATGTTTCATGTTCTGCTGTGGCTTAAGAAGAGTTTCACTTAAGAAGCTGTCACGAGTACCAAGAGGCAGTAAGACAGGGAATGTAAAAGATAGGTGTCTAACAGCAGTCAAGCTGCTTAACTGGCATGTTGGGAAGGTTGGTTCCCTTACAAGTGCCAGAAAGATTAATAGATAATCCTTCAAAGTACGAAACATTATTATTAAATTATCTGAAAGGGCTTAAATTTCCTGCAGAGCCAAGTAAAAGAAAAAAGGAAACCCACAATCCACCTCATCAGAACCATGAGGGGTATCATTTTCTGCAAGGGTAGTCAGAAGAGATTGAAATTTGACTTCTTCCTGGAGGTTTCCACTGTCTCTTATTGTATAAATTTATCACCAACTGGCAGGTGGAAACAGTCTGGCAGATCTGAGTTTCAGTTCTCTCACCAAGAGTTTGTAAAGCTGATACCATAGGAGCCGGTACTAATGTACTCCTTTCACTGTGGTGCTAAGCAGAAAGCAGTCTGCCAAAGGATGCATGGCTTGTCAAACTGCTCTGAAAATAACAAAGGAGAAATATACAGGTTCCCCAAGAGCATTTCTTTTCTTTTTGTATTGTTCCTTGAGCCAATCAGCAATTGCCTGAAAAGTTCCATATTTCAGTGATATTTTTGTAGCTAACCAAATATCTCTTCAGGGCCTGCCTTTGGAGAAAGCATAAACATTAGATCACAAAGTTACTTTGTATGCCTCACAAAAGAATTCTTTCTTGAGAGCATTTGAAATGTTAGAATGAGAGGTGGCAGATGGAGTGGGCCATTTCAGTGCCATGAGGTCTGTCTGTCCAAAATCTGCAACAGCCAGTGGTGGTAACTTCTATTGTAAAACACAACTGCTGGTTCTGAATCTGACTGTAAATATTTTACTTTTTTATATAGATGGATAGCCCTCATGATGATACTACTTCGCTGTGCAGTTACAGTCACTGATGCCCTGTGCCTCTGTTTTCCAACAGTGCCATAGGGTTTTTTATATTTTATCAGCTTGCTGTGAAGTGAAATTTATTCTTTGTGTGAAAAACTTTGAGGGCCTCTTGGAATAACTGAAGAAATACCAGATAGTAGAAATATTTACATGAATTACTCTTATCACACCAGTGCACTGCCAGTTTGGTTGCTGGCTGTGGTCTATACCTAATGATTTTTCAAGCATTTTAAAATGAGATAATTTGATGTATCCAATGTGCATTGACTGGCTTCTTCAGATTTCCAGCTTTAAAGGCAAAGTTGCCTCCTTCCAGGACAAGACAATGGCAAAGGCATGTGTTGCACTGGAGAACATTAAATAACACCTAGAAGAATGGGATGGAGCCTGATCATATCCTTGAAGGATGACACTGAGGATCTTAACCTTCTCATTCCCCTTTATTGCTTCAAGGTTGTTTACTGAATTTTCCGTGGAGTGTACATTGGTGTGCATCTGTTGTCAAAGGAGCAATCAAGGACTGAAGAAAAATGAGGGAACTACCACAACAGTAGTTAAGGAAAACTGTGAATAATTAGATATCTTCTTGCTCATGAGATGCTGAAACATTTAATGCCCCTTAAACTGGAAACTCCAGAGTTATAGCTAACCTGATGGAGTAATTAAGAGCATGTTGAGGGTGTTTACACACCAGAGTGGTAAGTATGTACGGATCAAAAGACTAGAACTATTTCCAGAGTAGGAAAGACATACAGGGGACTCAATTAAGAAGAGTAATACTTGGGCTGGCTGTCTCTCCTGATGAGCTCTGCTGTGTTGTAAGAAGCCTTCGAAGGCAGGCATGGCGCCTTGTATCTAGGACTTAAAAAGCTTTAGTGGCCTGGAGGGATCAATTGGAAATGTACAATAGAGAACAATCTCACAGTAGCAGGAGGATGGAATGCATCAGCTAGTGACTGTTTTCTCACTTTCTGAAATTGCAAACTGCCCACAAATTTTGGATGGGATTGTTAAACGATCCCTAATAGAGTGGTTGCTTCTGTAGCCAGTCAGTTTGCTCACTTAATCATGATAAAGGCATACAAAAATTAAATTCTCCATTGCATGTCTGGTATTTCTCAGCTAGCACAAAGCAACATAGGTTTTTGCCTCAGAACTACCATTGCTGCAAGAGCTGTAGGGACAGGGAGAGTTGTAACACGTGGGGTACTAATCCCCAAATATTTAAGTGGATTTAAAAAAAAAGGAATATATCTAATCTACCTAATTTCTTCTTGTTTCCAAATCATAACATGTTTTTTCTGTAATTTGAAAGAAACACTTGAAATTCTCCATAATGCTTAAACAAGTAATTGACCTGACACTGTGGACATCCCGTGTGCTTTGCCGAGCTATGCCTTTGAATAATTTACCAAAAGAATGGTAATAAACCATAAAATATTAAACATACTTTCTGCAGAACATAAGTTAGAGGGTTTTATTTAAGTTGTGAGTCTGGTAATTTCTCAGACAATCAGTGTAACTCTGTCACCACGACCAAACATGGTTTGTGAATCCACCGTCTTTCATCTCACAGAGGCTTTTTGCTGGTGTAGTACATTACAATATCTGAGCATTAATGTTACTCCTGCTCCTCTGGGATAGAGTCTGCTGTGTCTGAATATGAAGTGTTGAGTCTAATAACATAAATATAATAATATAAACCCATCATGCCTGATCAGAGAGAGGTTATCCTCAGGATAACAGGATCAATATCCTGTCTTCAACAACGGTCACAAATAATTGTTACTTAGGCCAAAACTCAAGGCCAATGAGCTTGGAGGCAGCAGGTGACTGAATAAAATAAATGGCTTACAGTGATAAATAAATTTAAAAAAAATCTTTAAATCTTTCCTCTGTTTAGAGAACTATGTTTGGTACAATAGATGAGCATATTTTTGTGTTTTTCTATTAGGTAAAACACTGCTTTAACTGGGATCACAAATGAATGGATCATTGAAAACCTGCACAGATGGGAGTTTACTAGAATGTTCCCCTTTAATTCTTGAATGCATGTAGAACTCCCCATTTGTAGTGATAGTAGCCACTTTCTGTGGTTTGAAATAGAAGCTGGATGCTAAGAGCATTATTTGAGAGATCAGTTGATACTGACTTGGAAAAATGTGTCTTCCAATCCCAGTATCCAAAAGTAATAAAGACAGTTCTTCATGAATTCACTTTTTGTGTGAATTTCCAGAAAAAACTACTGAGAGAGGAGTTATAGAAGCATAGAATATCTTCAGCTGGAAAGAACCCACAAGGATCATCAAGTCTAAACCTGGCCCTGCACAGGACAAGCCCAAGAAGCATGCCATGTGCCTGAGAGTGGTCCACTTCTCCGTGAAAAACTTTTTCCTGATATGTAACCCAAACTTCCCCTGATTCAGCTTCATGCTGTTTCCTCTGGTCTTGTCCCTGGTCATGAGATGAAGAGAGTGAGGCTTGCCCCTACTCTTCCCCTCACAGGGAAGTTGCAGACTGCAATGAGGTGTCCCTTCAGTCTCCTCTTCTCCAGGCTGAACAGACCAAGTGACCTCAGATGCTCCCCATAAGGCTTCCCCTCCAGGCCCTTCACCATCCTCGTGGTGCTCCTTTGGATGCTCTCTAATAGTTGGTATGTGTTTGTTAAAAGATAATGCTATCAAAAGAAGTCTGCCCCTTATCCCTTATCTTGTGAAATTTGGAGAAGGGCCCCTGCTTTCTCAGCAAGATAACTGAGCTTATGGATGGAGGGCATCATCACCTCAAAAATAACTATTCTGTCTAAGAGGCTGAATCAACAATCAGTAGTAGGCCTCTCAAAATTGAATTACACTGGAGAAGGTTGAAAGTTATACTGCTTTTATTTATTTGGTTTATAATTCCTGTCCTTTATGCAAGTTCAGATTTCATTTTTTTGATAGTCAGATATGTGGCCTGTATTCTGTTCCCTGCTGATTTTTTCTCAAACCCCATAGGAACAGAGCTGTGCTACTGACTGAACTTCTAACCAGTAACAATTTTCTCTCTTTTCATACATGTAGCCTGAAAGCTCAGCTCCTCTACCAGAGTGTGCATGGGGGCATCAGGAAAGGTGATGAGAATCTGAAGCCCAGTATTCTGTGGATGCCCCCGCATTCTAGGCTGTCTAATATTAACTGAAACCATCATAATCTCACAGCTTTCAGTTGCCCTGAAGGGATAGCTGGAAGTTAGATAAGACAATAATGAAACTATGGAGAAAAGTGGTCAGATGGAAATGCTCCTCCCCAATAGCAATCACTCCCATTGAAGGCAAGCCCTAGGGTCTGCTTCAGCTGTACTGCACAATCAGTAGCTGTGGAGGTGAAAAACGTTAATTATCATCTGTGGCTGGCAAGGAGATTGTGCTGGGTCCTATCAATGTTAAACTGGCCAGTGTGAGTGATGTAGGTCCAAGATACTGACTGGAATTATTGCAAATGTTAATATATAGGAGTAATTTGTCATGGAATGAAATGGAAAGTCTGAAAAGGTCACAAATTTTTGAATATGCAAAAATTTGCAAGATGAGGAGACTGATTAACTGAATGGTATTTCCATTAAAATTGTGATAAAAAGTTATTGTGATGAAAGAACCAGCTTAGAGGGAAATTAGTGATGGGGCTTCTGAAGGATCCATTCTGAGATCAATCCAATTTATGATTTTTCTTACAATATTGAGACAAAACCAAAATTATTCTGATGAAATTATTTCTGGCCCAAAGTAGGGAGATACCATCAGATGACAAACTGGAATGTGGTACAGAGAGAACCAAATGACCTTAAGAATCTGAGTCTGAGGAGCAGGTTGATTTTTAATATTTCAGAATATTAAGATCATGCACAGAAATTTTGGGACATACTCAGAGTTCATGAGTTGAAAATTACGAAGGGGGAGAAAGATGCAGGATATCTGTGAGCTGTCAGTGCAACAGAATAATAAAAATGTAAGTGTAATCTTAGAACTTTTCTGAAGCAAGTGAAGGAAGAAATAAAGTACTAGCAGTAAGATACAAGGCATTGCTCATAGACATCTGAGTAAGCAGGTTCAGGAAATGAGAACTAAAGCAGAACAGATGATGATGGGAATGGAGAGTTTTTGATACAAAGGGAATTAATGTAATTTGGCTGGTTTAGCCTTGGTAGGCCAAGGATAAGAAGGCAGAGGTTCTGGAAATTCACAGTGGAGTCTGGGGAAGGCATGTGGGAGAGAAGAAGAGGTCTTCCAGCTGAAGGGCAATCTTGGCTTTAGAGTAGAAACAAGAAATACTGAACTTCCTTCTAATTTTCAGACTTCTGACAGTCAGAGCAGCGAGAGTCTGCAACAGGCTTTTAAATAAAATTGTGGGAAAAGAAACACAAGTTGTTTTACAATGGACTGTGATCAGTTTAAGAGAAGGCTATATTACAGGTTTCTTGCAATAACAGGAATCATTAACAGCCTTTTTTTCTCTCACTTGACATTAAAAGCTCAAATAAATGCTTCCAGCAGCAGCTGAACCAATAAAACATGGTTTCCCAGAGGTTTTTGTCTTGGGGTAGGGCTCTCCTGTAGATCCTTTGATGTTTGAAGAGAGGCTACTTGCTTCCCATACCCTAGCAGGGTTGTTCCTGCATTTCCCTACCTGTCTGCCTAGTTCCACAACATTAGTGAGGAATCCACCTGCTCTGATGAATTTGGTTCAAACTGGCTAACAGGTTTTGGGAAGAGATGGGTAACAGTATGAAGGTATTGACTAATTTCTTTCGAAAAACAGACCAAAACCCCAAAGCTGTTGAGGTAATATATTTCTTGTTAGAGGTGATTCAGCTAGAAGGCTTAAGTAACATCACATCCGACTTGCTTTCCTGTAGAATAAACACCTCACTGCTCTGGCAGACTCTCTGGTAATGGGAAATTGTGTAAGCAGCCTAGTGCTCCCTGCTGAAGCACTTCTTCTGTCAACCTGGTTGCTCTTCAGATACACAGGAAGAAGAAAACTATTCCATAACAGAGCTGAATAGATTACTTTCTTGACAGAGGAGGAGTGGTGCTGTTTGTTCTCTGGTTCATATTTTATCTCCAGGCCTAAGAAAGAGAAAATCCAGGAAATATAATGTAGAAAAAGAAGAAATGAGTAAGTTTCTGTAACTGACTCAATTTATTACTTACAAGCAAAGGCTCATGAATGAAGCTGCCCAAAATCTGGTTGTATTTTTGTCTGAATGAAAAATATCTCCTTTAAAAAAAATGATTTTGGTATTTTTCTTCTCTTTGTCCCCTCTAATTTACGAAGGACTGGTTGCAATTTACGTTTACGCAGTCCTAGCCCAAACCCCAGGTAGTAGTTTTTTATGCTGTTAAAGGAAGCCTCTGTTATTTTTCAAATCTCCTGGACTACACACCAAGGGAAGCAGATGGATGAAACATTGCTTCAAAAGCTCTGACATCCAGCACAGACACTGAAATGTTGAATCCTGAAGACATTTACATTTGTGGTTTTTCAGTTTGCTGCCCAACCTGTCTTCCTGCCTCGTTATTTATCCCTGTGGTGAGCACTTTCAACCATAAACTCATAAATGTATGATTGTCATGCGTGAGAGAAAGTATGGAAGGAAGGAGTGGTTAAAGGAAGTGTTCGAAGGGACCCAAATTTATTATTTTGTTGGTGGAATGTAGGAACTGTAGATGAATTTCAAATCATAAGAGAAAGAATGTAGGTGGAAAACCAAATGGGTTTGGTAGGAATGGTTGTGAATACGGGCTGCATGCTCCTGGCTTGCAGATTACAAAGCATCCTGAAGTCTTGTTCAGTAGGGTGTTTATGATCTGGGAATGCTACCGACCTCCTGTGCCCTGAGCAGGGGATGGCACCAGGCACACAGTGCACAGAAATGCTGTATGCATCACAGCCAGGGGAACTTCTGGTGCTGGTTGTGAGCAAAAGCAAAAGAAACATTTCAGCTCGCACAGCAAAGGCGCTATATGGATGGAGATGATATGCCTGTTTTAGACTGCAGTTTCTAAGCCTCTATCCACAAGACCTCTTCCTGTTCCCGGTATAATTGTGGTAAAACCTCCACTGACCTCATTGCTGCAGGAGCAAGGAATAATGCCTTCTGAGAACAATAAGAATTATTAGTGAATTTGCACTCAAACCAATACAAGCAGATATTATGTTTAATTCTTCATGTCCCGCTTACACAACAGTCCAAACAATTTTGAGATGCTAAACAGCAACAACAAGCCTTGTAATTATTCTTTTCTGTCATTAATTTGGAATCTTGTTGGAGCACAGCAATCTAGATGTGGAAGACCTAGGAGATACTGCAAAATGATTTACAGGCACAACAGACTACACTGGTTCCAGCTGCTGCCAGAGTCTGATGTTGCCTGAATGCCCCTTGCTAAGGTCTCCTTAAGCCCCTTAATTCCAGCGCCTTTAGTAACAGCTTCAGATCTTGAATCAGCTTTGTATCCACATTCTGTCCTTGCATATCAGCTCCCCAAGAAATGTGTTTTAATCAAAGGCTCTTCTCAAAAAAATAAAAAAATTGGTCATTTTTCTTTCAAAGATAATTGCCTACATGTAGGCTGTGAAATGTCACATTACCATACAAAAACCCTTTAAGAAAACACTGAGCCCTGTTGAAAGCACATTCTGTTAAGGAATTCAACTGTCTTCTGTGTTTAATAACATTTAAACTTAGTTCTATGAATCTGAAAATGTTTTAGCAGTGCCCAACTTACAAGCCCTGTCTTGAGATGGAAACAGGACACCCTTGGTCAAAGTGCTGTGATAGTGCTGGGTAGAGAGATTTGGGGTACTGCCTGCAAATTCTGTGATTTTATTGGAAAGACATCCCTTCCTACTGATTTCTCAGCATTCCTCTGTCTTTCTCAAAGGACTCTTCATGGAAATAAGCTAATCTTTTCAAATTCATTCATTCCTGCCACTGGGCACTACCCGCTGCCAGAACCTTCCTGGTCACATAATTATCCCTGCAACTGCCAGCAGTGTGCTGCAGAGGATTATGCAGCAGGAGCAGATGAACTGCTAAATAAATCCTGTTTTCTTATAGATAGTATCAGAAAGGAAGGACAAAGAGTAAAACAGGGGAATATCACAGAAAGAGTCATAGCTGCTCTTGAGCTCAGATATCTTTTGCTGGTTTTGGGTTGATGGCTGCAATGCAGTATATGCAGCTCAGAATTGGAATTAACTCCCCAGAGCTGTAAATGAACATTAATTAGAGCTCCTTTGCAATAAAATGGGATCTCCTCATCAATTTTAAAACTGGATGAGTCAAAGAAAATAATCCCTTCTTTGGCAGACATATAGGCAGGATGTTAATTAATAGGGCTTGTAATTTTTATGATTCTTTGACATTGTCCTTCAAACCCCTGCAGGTTTAACGGGCCTGTAGTCTTATTACTTGGGAGTCTTAGAGAACACTTTTGCTGTGTATGCTGTAGCCAGGAGGGAATATCCAGATGTGAATACTTCATCAGCAAGCCGTGAATACTGCACTCTTACTTTTGATTCTGCCTCTGAGTTTTCAATCTCAGGTCAATATTTTTCAAGCCAGAAACTAATTTTGAGCACCTTACATTCAAATTTTGAGAATTCTCCTGCATGGAAATGTGGCTATTTTTATGTAGAAGACTTTCAAGTAGATTTAGTGTCCGACACTAGGTACCTAGGTGTTGGCACAAGAAATGTTTTCCCCACAGTCCACTCAGATTAATGGTGACATTACTTGAATATTTGCCATTGTGCATATTTAGGGTTGGAGAAATAACCTGCTACCCTGGCTTGGAGAACTGAAGGGCATTAGGAGCTTCCAGGCGTTAAGGGTTTCTCCTCCTGATGATGACTTGAACAAATAAACTCTCCAAGAATAATAGTACCCCATGTGTTATGTGAGTTCCCCTTTAATAAGCTTGTAAGGGTATGTACATACCCCTCAACAGAATGTGATGCAGAGATCCCCAGTTGATAACAATAACTATACTAACCCTGGAACTGGAAGAGGTATAGGATTATTCTCTGCCTAATAAAATGTGCTAAGTTAAAAGAACAACACACAGGTCTCCACAGTGAGAGCAGTTGCAGAGCGACCTCTCTGGAAAGAAAACAGTTTTTTAGTCATACTTCTGCCAGAACTCTACCCTGTGGGGCAAGTGGTGTGGATTGACCCAGGAGGAGCCTTGGAAGGAAGATGGAAATTTGTCAAATCACGTGTGCATCTGTGTGTGAGAGGGGGAGGAGGTGAAATCTCTTTGTCTATTGGGTGTACCTCAGCCAGGATATGTCTACACTGACCTCAAACTAGTGGCATGTTCAGAGATGCATCCTAGCTAGATTGGAACTGCCTCATTTTGCCATGGGTTCAGTCCTGCGCGGAGCCCAGCATAAGCTCATTTTCTTCAGCTCCTTAGCTGGATTTTGCTCTCATTCTGACCTCCACTCTGTGAGATCAATATTGCTCACTGTACCCAGTGTAGCTAATTTTAAGCACGGACATATCTCTGTGCTATACACTAGTCAGTGGGATGGCTGTATACTCAGCATGGCAAGAATACCTTCCTGTTGTCACTCGTCATGCTCAAATCTCTCCACGAGAACAGAATCTTCCACAAACAGGAGGCAACCAGAGCTCTGTTGTGGTTCATTAGGAACGATGAGCCCTGCTGTGCCCACATCCCATCTGATGTGTTGCTCTTGGATTCCTGTTGTTTCCTATTTTATTCCCACCCCCCACTGCTTCCTGCCTCTTTGCTGTACCTGATGTGGTGTACAGCTGAAGCCTCTGGGGCACAGGGTCGGTGCTGTGAGGTGTCCAGCACAGTTTGGGGCACGATCAGACACTGTGCTTGAGCTAAGCCCTTTTTATGGTAAGAAGCTCTGCTGATCCCCATTTGTTTGTTGCTGAGAGTGTGAAGGTTGATCTAGGTAAGAAATCTTTCCGCTGGGAAATACTGTATTTCAAAAGTGAATTACACCTGAAAATGAAGGGCCAGATTTTCAGTCCCCAACATGATCCCTTTGAACGAGAGGAGTGACATGGATATACCCTCCACACCAGCCTCACAAGCAGTTCCAGTGCTCTCATTGCTTGAATGAACACAATGCACTTATTTTCTGATTGCTGCTTTTGGCTTGAGGGACATATTGAAGATAGTAGTGGGGGAAGCTAGGACCCAATGCAGTCCATCAGTCCCAGGTTAGAAGAATGGTTTGAAAGGAATCTGTGGGCAGAATGCCCTGAAGCTTTTTGAACAGAAGATGACCCCTGCTCACTCCAGAGTTAAAAGCTAGAAAGGGTATTATCTACCTTTGATTCCCCTGCCAAAGTAAAAGCTCATGCACCAGACAGAGTCTTTAATTTCAGAACCAGGTCCTATTTTTTGCAGAGCAGCACCTGCAGAGTCAATATTTTGACTAAAATGGCAAAGGCTCTCATTGCCTGTACTTGGCTATAAATGTATCCTCAGCTAGAGCTGTGTTATTTCCTAAATAACATTTTCCTACTATGGGATTTAAAGGACCCAGTGTGTTGATGGAATTGTTTAAAAAATATTCTGATGGGGGATAGCTTGTTGTTTTACATGCTTTAAAACATCAGGTTGAATGAAAACTGGCATCTGCTACCAATGAAACAAACACACAATCCTCTTTTACAGATCTCTTTCTCCCTAATAGAAGTCAGTGTATTCTTTGGTGTACAGCATTACTGCAGTGAGGTTGCAACTAGATTCCTAGTTGTTTTCCTTTCTTTGAATCTAGACTGAGAGCTGAGATAAAGTATCTGACTAAGTTATACTGAAAGAGAGGGAAAATTCCTCATAGTTGATGGTAAAAGAGGAAGGAGATCAACTGAGTCTTTTTCCATAAAGGACTGGATTTGTTTTCAAAATGTTGTGCTAGTGTCTCCTACAAACCAGATTCAGCAATGAATGGGAATAGCATCCTGAAGATAACAGTTCTTTTCAAAACAGCATATCTGTTACAGTGTTATCAGGAAGCTGCAAAAAGCTTGGGTTTTTGTTACAGTAAATGCTGGAACTGGTTTTGCCAACAGCCTAAATAATGGAAGTCTTTGTCTCACTTTATAGGTGAAGATCATTCAGATGTATCTGAAGATGAATGCAGGTGTCATCTCTCTGCATGATAGTACCAGACACTTAAAGACTCAAAAAGATGATGGTGTGGGAAGCTATTATCTGAGAACTTCCCTCTTCTCTGCCTTTTTCCAGACTTGTGGACAGCAGGCACACTAATATTTCACACTGCAAGAATTAGTGTTTTTAAAAAATAAAGCAGATGGCAACATTGACTGTGTTTACGAAGGGCAGTTTGCAAAGACTACCGTTCCCAGTATGTGATGTCACATACACGTTCAAGTGGAGGATCTTTGGAGTATAGCGGAGGAGGAGCAGCCACATGTACCAGGTGTTAAGCACAGAAGCATATTTTGCATAACCCCAGTGGAAGCTTACAAGTTGGTTTCTAAACTGGGAAGTGAAATCTAAATATTCTGTGTGAAAATAGCTTGATGCATTGGTAAAGCAGAACTCCCTTTCTCTGCTGTCCTGTCCTGTCCTGTCCTGTTCCGCAACTGTTGTGACACCTTAGCAGTAAAGGCCCATCTCTAAATAGGGTAGAAATAAAAAAAGAAATTTACTGGAAATGAAAAAATAAATCTAGGACTCAAATAAAAAATCTAAAGGAAATGCCTGATGGAGAAAGAGATTTCAGCCGAACAGGTTTAAGAGTTTCTTCTTGCAGACAGCTTTCAGTGAGGGGGAAAAAAATCAAATGGCTGAACATTTTTTCGAGCAATAAAATGGATTTAGAGAGTTATTTTCAGTCCCTGGATTTGTCTGTCAAACTTGATGGTACCTGCACTACGGAAAAGAGCAAGAAGGGAGGTCACTGTGCCTCACAGAAGGTGTAAGCTGAAGGAGAGCTCAGCCTCCAGGGGAGAGTGTGGGCATGAAGCATATGCCAGTCTAGAGAGTTGTGGTTCGACATTGTGCTGAGACAGAGCAAAATACTCTGCTTCAGCTTCATGTATTGCAACCTAAGATTTCTCTCTGGGAACACAGAAACATTTAATATTTTAATCTTTAAGGGAAATAAAAGCAGAAATATCATAAGTTTGACAGTTCTGAAAGTCCCAGTTACCCAGGAAAAACCCCAGCCCCAGTATGCTTGTAGAAAATGACCCAAAGAGAAAAGAATTCTTTGTCCAGCCTTTCTTCCAGTAGGAGACTGTTATGTTACCTTGTGGGTAAGAGATGAACTGAAGGTCTTTCAACTTCAGAAAGTGTTTCTAAAACTTGGACAAAAGCGCCTTGGGAAAATATCTAGAACTGACAGGCAGATCTTAGAAAAAAATCTGGCAACTTTGCACCCCCTCTCCCACCCAAAAAAGGGAAAAAAGGTAAAGAGGTACAAGGAAAAAGAGGGTTTGTAATCAGGTTTTGTCTGCATGGGATGAAATCTTGTAGACACTGATGCAGCACCAGCATAGTAACCAAAACCCAGTGGGGCTGTTTTTCTGAGAACAAAGCTGCTTTCAGAGGGCTATTGTTTCCATTAGAGAATATAGTGCTTTGGCAATGAAATCTTCATGTGTTTTATGCATTCTGCTGTTTGTCAGTGAAAGTGCTATATCACATGTTTGTCACCCAGCAGGACTCAGGCCCAGATCTCCTCTAAGTGACTAATGCTATCACCTTTCAGCCTGCGACTGACAAACCCACAATCCCCTATTACTGTCAGCATTGTGGGCATGCTGAAGTATTAAAAGCTCTTTCTTGTTCCATCAAAGGAAGAATTAACCTTTTGATCTACTTTGCAGCATTCTGAACCCTGGGTTGTTTGTTTCATGTTAATGAAATTCAATCTTTGTGCAACAGCAGAGGCTTCTTAAGTCTTACAATTCTTCAACAGAGGCTGGGAATGGAAACCTGATCTCACAAGTATGGTCTGAAGCCTTGCTGTCAAGGTCATTCAGGCTTTTCTGAACAGAAAGGAACTGGAGGAAAAAAAGAATATAAAATATTTTCTGCTTTATTTTTGACCATTTATTGGACAAAAGATATTTTTTGCCTTCATCTTTAATATTAGGTCTAATAACAGTCCTATAAACAGCCTCCTGTCAAACAATTGTCTTGAAGCAGTGCTGTGAAAATGTCTTCTATTCTTAACTCTGCATTGGAGAGTAGCTGGGAGGTCAGTGCTGAATTAATTATGTTAGAGATTATTCTAGATATTTCTAAGACTTTGGTTCATCTCTGTATATCAAGAACATGTGTAGAACAGCATTACTGGTAGCTTTTTTGAAGGATACTGATGGGCAGTCTTTAGTCCAAGAGTTGAGGATGAGACGGTGGAAGAGTGGTAACGATACTAGATTCTGTCACTGATCATTAGAATAGTAGAGCTGGGCAAGAAAGATGCTGGCACTGTCCAGCTGGCAGGGCAGATTTGTTCTCCAAAGCACAGTTTGCAGTGTTATGCCACGCAATACAGCATTTGAGGAAAAGAGTCTGGCTTGCTGTTTGCAGCAATTTTCCACAACCATTTTTCTTGTTTGGATCCCTTGCATGGGAGATACGCAATTTCCATGACTGCGGAGCATGTTTTTCATTGCTTGAAGTAAATCAGTTCTGCGTTCAGGTAGGGAATGCACTGCAACTGGAGAACAGTGATGTCATAAACCTTTTTAATTACTTTCTTGTTTTTGAGAGGCTGTATGGTAGGCAACTTGCAGTTCAGGCACTCATAACTCCTTGCGGTTGTAATAAAATTACTGAAATGAATCTTTCACGAGATATGGTTCAGGTAATACCACAAGAACTTCTCAGCAGCTTTTTTTGAACTTCCTTTGACTGCCAGACCAGTGCAGACAGGTGGCTTAGCGTGCATGTGTGTGAGAGGGGCAGAGATGTTTCATATGACTGTGGATATCACCTGGTTCTACACAGGCTGCGAGATCACCTTGCATCCCGAAATATCGGCACTTGCAGTGCAGGGTCTAAGCTCAAATTCAGAGGCGCAGCCAACAACAAAACCCTTTGAATAGCTGCAAGACAAAAATAGGATTGTTTTTGCGTCTACATGAACAAGCAGCAAGATTCATTGTCTGCCTTACGAAGTAAAATGTAATAAATTGTACGAAGCTGAGTATGACTGTCATACTACCCCTTGTGTACTGACGGAAATTGAGGCCACAAAGAGGGAAGAAGGCTGGCTTGAGATGATACAGCAGTTCTTCAGCAGAGGCTGGGAATGGAAACTTGATCTCACAAATATAGTTTGGAGTCTTAATGTCAAGGTTATTCAGCCTTGTCTGAACAGAGCAAATCTGCAAAAGAGAGAACATAAACCATTTCCCATTTAATTTTGAACTGTTTATTGGACAGAACTGCATTTTCTTGTCTTACCATTAATACTGCTTCTTCATCCTTGCTTTGAAACAAAAAATACTTCAAGACATAGAAACTGTCTGAAATTGGTAAATGTTTTGTTATCCAGTCCCACACTGTATCACTATTCTTTGTCTTCTTGGTTTCTTTAGGTGTGAAAAGAGACATCTAAAAGCTGGCATTGATGCTTAATTTGTAGACTATAAAAACAGGAGATATTAGGAAAAGTACATCAATACTGATTGGAATTGTGTCATACCCAGTGCAGTTCATTCTTGTGTAGAAAACTAAGCTCTAAATTCCTAGTTTCACTGATGACAAGATTTTGCAGTAATCCTGATAGCATGGCATTTAGCCTGCAAGGGCCAAAGCTGCAGTGCAATGGTGCCTCCCTCACCTGTTTTAATTCCTGTTCATGCCTCTGCAAAGCAAATTTACAGGTAGAAAGTCTGGATGTGGTACAAACAGCTTCTGCTCATGTCTGCTCTTATTCCAATGACAGAAATTGGAGTCCTTTTTTTCTGGATGTGTGTTAGGCTTTCTGACCAGGCTGTGTTTGCTTCCTTATTTTCATCTATCATCTCAATTTCTTAAATAATTAAAGAGCTTTCACTGACTTGATCTGTACTTTAATGCTTTCAATGCATACATGCAGCTGCAATTTTCACCTTCAAGCATCAGGATAAATAAGGATGTTGTGCCTCTGAACCGTTCCACCCATATCCACTGTGATAACAGTCCTAAAGTAATAAGAGTAGCCAAGATGTTGAAGGAAAGAAGTTGGTTTTGATCTGTCCCACTAAACTCATTTTCCTTTGCATTTCTTTGCAGATTAACTATTTGTCCTCTGTAAACTAAAGCACTTGAGTACAAAAAAGAAACAAAAAACCCAAGAAAGTAAAAAATGTTTTTGTAAAAAAATTAAAACAATGTCTTCAAAATTAAGAATATTTGTTTTTATCCATTTGTAATAAAAAACATTTCCATTGCAGTTACTGTGGTAGCCATTAAGACAGCTTTCTACATGACTAAGAATACATAACTGCATACTGAGTGTAGCTGTCCTCTGTTCTCAAATTTTATGAATAGTTAACCTTTCTCAATAGCTTTTACTGTGAAGCTGAATATTTGCTAATATGGAGGAGGTGAAAATGCTTTGGAAGGAAAGCAGTATAGGAGATTAGAGAAGTAGAACTACCCAATTCAATTATTTTTTTCCTTGGGATGTTCTTTGCTTCTTTCCTTTTTAAATGATTGTGCTACCTGTATCAAGGCTTCTCCATAAGCTCAGTCCTTGTGCTGTTTCATCTTTCCTTTGCAAGGTACACCACCCTTTTTGTCCATTTTGGAGAATTTGCTTGGCACTCCTCTCACAGAATATGTCAATGGAAGCATTATTAGATACTGCACTAACAGTTTTTTTCCCAGTGATATATAATGGGAACTGTTCCTTGGGTCTATGGTTTTTAGATTGCTTTTTTTTTTTCCCTACAAAGAGCAGCAGCAAGAGTAGCTTCCTCATGCCCATCTTAAATCTTCTGAATGGACCGAATCCCAGTACACATGTCTATAAGTCCTGTTCAAGTTCTGTCTGTAACAATTTTTTATTGGTTTCAAGATGGATTTTCAAAATATTTTTACCATCTAGTATTCCCATATTGTATGTATGAGGGAAAAACAGACTGTTTTGCATTTCATATAGACATCTGGGCCAATATTACGCATTTTGTGAGGTAACAATAGGGAAATACACATTCTGTAAACTAGATAGTACTGAATCCTGCCTGACAGTTAGTTTTGGAGCAAGTATTTATCATGTGCATGATCTCATCTCAGTCTTCTGCTGTTTTTTCATATTTACAGTCTAGACTAAATAACTTAATAGTTTTTATGCAGTTTGTCTTTTAAAACCAGCTATGAATCATATATTCTAGACATAATCTTGATCATGGAAACTTCAGCCTTTGCATTATACTTTCTAATGAAGCCTAGTTTGTCTCTTGTCTGGAAATATTATAAATAACATAAGCAAGCAGCACACATTTATATTGAATGGCCCCCTTTCTCCTTCCCTAGCTTTTCCCCTTCCTCCTGGCAAGAAATCTATTTGCTACAGTTTCTTTCAATGAAGATATGAGAGTGTTTTTATTTTCCTTCTGATTAAAACACATTTCTGAGTTCTGATTTTTTTTCTTTTTCTTTTTTTTTTCTTACTCAGTAGCTTGTCTCTTATGTGACCAATTAGTAAATATAGTTTAAATTACCAGGTGATATTTCATGGGTGCCAGAGTTCTGGGGAAAAAAAATCTTGTAATTGCTGTAATGAGAGTTAGTTTGCCATTTTATGATCCAGTCATAATTGCCTTCCAATTCTCCAAATTGCCCCATTCTCCAAAGGTTCTCATACACATGGCCCTAACATGTTTGAAATACGCTGCCACTGGGTTTCCTGTCCTATCTTCTCTCCTTTCACTTGTTCTCAGTTACTGTGTTTTAATCTTGGGCATTGGAAACTCTTCTGAAATATTTCATTTTGCTTTTGGCTTTGTTTGCTTGTTTTGGTGAGCGAGGGGCGAGAAGTTTCTGAATTTTACCAGGTAATTTCACCTGCTTGAGCTACCACACAGGGCTCTAATTAATGTCTTAATTTATACACAATGATTTTTGTTTAGTTTTTCACTTTTTTCCCCTCCTGTATAAAGTAGATGATTTTTGTAGATAATTTTGATCCATTTGAAAATGACTCACAAAATAATTTCTCCAAAATATGATGCACTTAGCATTGATAGCTAAAATGTTAAAGTTTTCTTCTTCATATTCTGGATGTGCTATTCCATATGGAGAAATCCTCTTTTATATTATTATATTTATATATACCAAAGAGCTCCTTCTTTTATAAAGCCTTTTGGGTGCTGCTTCACCCTTGTAAGTACTTCTATGCACAATGCTCAATAGCAGCATTTTAAACTCTCTCGTTTACATTCAAGAAGGAGGTCTGTAAGGCTCTGGATTAAAAATAATCCATATTTGGTTTAAGTTTTAAAATTGCCTCTTTGTGACAAGTTGATGATCAGCAAGCCTTCTGTCATCAGAGTGAAGTGTTCTTATAATCAGGGAGCTGACTCTATCTCAAACATTATACAGCATTTACGAGAGCATCCATTTGTTCAAGTCTCCTTCATTTTTAAGAATTTCATTGTCTTGCTGAGTTCACCAGGCTCTTTCATTATATTAGAATCAGACATTTTGAAATCTGTTTCATAGTAGCTCTTGCAGCAAAACAAATTGTCTTGATTTGCTTGTTCACTAGAGCTTATTTTCTAAAATGCTCTGAAGTTGTAAACAGCCTTGCTTTTTTAATATACCATTTTTGTCTTTAAAGTGTAGTGTGGCTGGCTGGACACATTCATTTGAAATCACTCAAACTCCTAACCTCTGTGACTTCCCTGCTTACAGAGTCTGTCTTTGCCAAATAGATGAGCTGTCTGGGACTTCCGTGATACCAGTGTTTTAGATGATATTTGCATGTTTTTAATCTCTTGGAGAAAGCCTGCATCATTCTGTAGTCATCTTGCATTTTTAGGCAGCTCATAGTGAGGTACTGGGAGGTTCTCAGATGGCACCTCACCCCCAGCTAGAGAAACAAAATGGGATAAGATCAACTAAAGCCATGAAAAAGATAGTGTATGTTAGGTTTAATTGAAGCCTAGTGTTCATCTGAGAAATTATTGAGCTTTCTTGCATGCAGACAAATCATTTTTGAGAATCTTTATGTATAATACAGTGGTGAAGCTTTACTTGAGTAGGATTTGTGAATTCTGACAGGGAAGAAAGGTGTTTACGAACAGGAAGCATTGAGTTAATTGGTATCTAGTATTTTGGAGCAAATATCTGATTAATCACAATTGACAAAGACCATCAAAACCATCCAGAAGGCTGAAATTAAAATATTCAGCATTAATCAGTAATCGCTGTAGTGATAATTAAGTGATTCTGTCTTCAAGTGACCGTTAAATGGACGTGTGGCAAAAGCTATCCACGAGTTTCTTTGTATTATCTTCTCTATGCCTCTGTTGGATAGCTCATATGAATTAAGAATTTGCTTTTCTTAACTAAATATGATTTCAAATGAAAAGTGCAAGCTGCTTTGTTATGCAGCTGTGGGCTTGTCAGTCAGTTACTGTCAGATTTCTTCAGGAAGTTCAAACATGAATCACATTAAGCTTCGAGTAAAGACCAAACTGGGGTAATCAGTTTGGGTAAATCAGAAGAGCTCATTTGACTTCAGCTAAAAATCTTGCTGTCTAGGTCTGATTCTCAGCGATACCCTTGTATTTACATATTTAAAAACGGGGAGTTGCAGAAACCTAACTTGTGATAGCAGCATTTTTTTCCCTGTTAAATGCAAAGCAGCAGAGAATTAGGTCCCAGCTTCCAGTCAAATTTGGAAAAAGAGAACAGCAGTGGGAGATAGCTTTTAAATATATTACAAAGTAAAAAAACCTATAATACACTCTTCATTTATTTTTCATCACCCTCCTTGTATGTGTGAATAGTCACACCGAGGCACAACTATATTTAATCCTTGTTTAAGTCAGCTCCTGTCAACATAAGCTGTAGATGAAGGCCAAGTCAGTAAAACCTCACCCAGGAGCGGAAGCGATTGTAGCGCAAATTGCATCAACTCCCTGCCTCTCAGGGCACAAAAAACAAGACCAGTGCTGCAGTGCCTGGGACCTGACCAGGGCCAGGGCTAGAGACACCAAAGAGGGTATTCTTCAGCGGACTTTTGGCTCCTCAGACAGTGTTGTCTCCCAGCAGGAAGTCAGGTAACAAAGCCAGCTAACACTCTTGTGAGGGCAAATCCCCGTGGATGACCAATGCGCTGCTGACAGCAGGAAGTATGACTCAGACTTTGGCTCTGGTAAACTGGAATACCAACAGGATGACTCTGGAGTTGTATTACTGTTGTTCCTACCACAGCAAAGACTCCAAGTGTCAGGAACCGTCTAGGTCTCAGTAATGTTTTCATCTTTTTACACTGGTAAGTACAATAGGGATGTTATGAACTGAAAGTCAGTAATTCTTGACCCAAACAGGTAAACAGTAAATTATGTAGGTATGGAAGCAGTGTAATAGATCCTCAATCCAATGCACAGTTATTATGAGATATATAAAGAATCATCAACTGTCTTAAGTTTGTGCCTTTGTTTTTCATGTTCTCCTACGTGAAATAGCATGAAAATACAATTACCCGGTGAATGAGAAATTAACTGAAAGAAAATTTCATAGATCTGAGCGAGATGTTTGAATGGCTGGTCTAATTCTGCTGTGTTCACACAGAGCCTCTCACATCCTGACTGATATCATTAAGTGACATCATAGTGGAACATGACACAATGCTTTTTAAATGTCATTGAGTCCAAAACTAGTGGTACACTAGCTGAGAATAAAACCTCAGGACATCAGTCATTTTTTTTCCACAGACTTCTTGTGGAAAAGATCCTTTCAGCTCCTTTTGTGATTCTCTTCCTAGTTTCCTTTTTTCGCAGTGGGGATAATACCCGTCATGAGTTGGTGAAAATGCTACTTATTCTATTAACATGGTCCTGAGGATACAGACTGGAGAATGCTATTGTGCTTATATTACTTTTCATCATCTTCCTCTTTTATCTTTCGGATTGGTGAGTTTGTCTCTTGCACAACTCTCCCTAAATGGTTAAGGGTCTGAGTGCCTCTGTGCCCTTGTGAAATCCTGCTATTGTTTCTCAAAAGGTCATTACATTAAATAGAAGCTGCAGTGATCTTTATGAAGGAGGGAAAACCTGCCCAAAAATGATAAAAGAGCAGCCACACACAAAGCCTTTGGTAACTCTGTAATTGAGTGAATGAGTTCCTTGACCTCTTGGGATTACTTCAGTGTGTTTTTGCCTTAGAGTGAGGTTTGGTTTAAACCATAAACTAGTTTTGTCAGCATAGTTACTCAAAATGTAGAAAAAAAAAATCAGAGACATAATCCAGTCAAAGAAACAGGGCTACTGAAAATCTTCACGGAGATATACTTCTCTGTACAGGGGAAGGATGTCAGGTTTCTTCAGCTGCTGCTAAGGTTGAGGAAGTTGTGGTTGCCTTCCCTGAAAATAGCCCAAGGCTTAAAGCCACTGGGCTCCTCCACCCCCTACTCATATGGATGTGCAGATAGACCAGGAGTCCAGAGAACTGAGTATCTCTGGTCTTCCCTGTGAGACTGGTGTGAAACTCTGGACTCTGACCCACGGCTTCAGGCTTTACAGGCTATGACAAGCAACGGCACAGCTTTCTGCTTCCATGCCTGTGAATCTGTGACAATTGAGGCCACGTGAAGGCCTCCAGGAGTACAGACATTGATTGCTGTACAGTCTAAAATGTTCATAAGCCACTGCTTGTGGATCAATAAATGACAGTGTTTCAATTTAAATGTTTTGTAATGAGAATGCTGCCCTGCTGAAGGGACAGTCAGTCAGACTGCCCATGGGAGGAGTTTGAGTTGTCTCATGGTGAAGACAGCCCCTCAGAGCTCAGATATACCTGGAGCTTGTTTGCTTTCCTGACATCCCACACTGACCAGGTGGTAAGGAGCAGGAAGATTAGATATAAGTAGGCAAGAGTAGGTCTCCTGAATTCCATCTTGTCTGCCACGTGCCCTGACATTCAGACTTCTTAGAGAAGATATGAAGACAGCCTCTCTAGGCCAGCTTCAAGGGATACCAAATTCAGACCTCTCTTCCAAAGAGAACACTAATATTTTAGACTTCTGTAATTCCAGGGTAATGTTTGCCACCTCAGAAGGATAATTACTTCATGCCTCAGTCTGCCACCAGTACAAGTCATCCACCTCTTGGATGGATGGTAGTGATGACTTCAAATGGCTCAGAGCAGATCTTCTCTGTAAGCAAGGGCTGGGAGCTTCACTGTCTCCAGAGCAGTGTCTGTAGGTAGTAGAGGCTCCCCAGCACCTAGATTTGAACTTGGCACGAGACAAAGGCTGGTACTGATCATTTGCCTTTAGGAGGCAAAAATGCTGTTGAGCTTCTAGCAACATGCTTAACTTCTCAGTATGGAACAGCTGATTTCACTGAAGCTGTAAAGCTGAATGAGGATTTCTCCACTTCCACGCGGAATGAAATACTTCACATCAGGATCTGTAAAGTAAAACTCCAGGACAGCACTGGCCAGAAAGCGTAAGTAAAACAGCTTGGCAGTAAAATGTCTCAAAAGAACATTTTTTGTCGACTTCCAAATTTCAGTAAATATTCCCCAGGAAAACAAATAGGTGAAAATAATAAAACGAAATAAAAACTAGTTTAAATGAAAACTAGCTTTGGACAAATTCATTTCAGAATTTTGGTATTTCCACTTAGCATAGGATGTTTTTACTTTAATGTATTTTTTCCCTAAATTTTAACGACTGTTTGTTCCCTAAATTTTAAGTACTACCACTACTGCCAAATTCCAGGATAAAAGAGCTGTGTTTATTTCAAAAATAATGAATTGAGTTTGCTACTTTGTAATGGTTGAGGTATTTTATCTGTTTTCTAAATCAGAGTATCTTCTGTTTGTATCATAATGAAACTAATAATATAAATAGACAGCACTTTGATCTAGAAAAAATACTTGTTTCGACAAGTAAGATTTTTAAATGAAGGAGTATCTGTGTTTCTTCAGGAAACTTCTCCTGACTTCCTTTAGAATTACACTGTAAAATAAATATATTTTTCTAGCACAGCATAATGCCAATGAGACAAAGATTAGGGAGAATTTTACTCTAGTACAAATGCATTTGTAGCTCCTTTCAGCATTCAGCATCTGCAGGAAGCAGACAGGGAGATGGAACTCCAGTGTCTTTTCCTGATCACATACAAATGACCAAAGCCCGGGTATCTTGCACCTTGACATCCTGCCTGCTGTTGTGGCAGAAAGAATGTGCTGCATGCCTGACCGAACTGCACTGCCCAGCTTCCCTGGGCCCCAAAGCAGGGGTGTGGAGGGATGGGGATTGCTTTTGTTCATGAAAGAGCACAAGCTGGCTGACCACGGTGGTGGGTACAAAAGGCTTTCTTCTAAGATTGCTTCTGGCCTGGAGCTGCTTACCTTGTTCCACTGGACTCTGAATGCAGCCTTCTGTAATGTGGGAAAGGGATTGAACAGAGTAGGAAGGAGAAAGGGAGGATGGATTTCTGAATTGCTTCAAACTGGGGGAAGAGGCAAACGTTGCTCTTGTTTTGATAGAGAAAGTCATTCCTGAGGCATGAAATGCAAACTGAGAGTCTTGTGTGGTTCTGGGAAAGGGAATAATATTGCTTGGAAGAAACTTAGCTTTAAAGATGTTCATGATTTTTGACAATAATGGCTGTCAGAGAATGATTACAGGATCTTGTGTGGAGAGGACTTTGAGACCCAACTAAGCAGAAGAATCACAGAAAGTGCTGATAGAAAAGATATGTGCAAGATTAAAAATACACACTTATTTTCTTCTGGATGATTTTTGCCAACTGCTGGGAGTGTCTCTCTATTCCTGCTGGAAAATATCTCCCTGTGTTCTCAACTACTTCATTTTATTCCAGCAGGTTTGATTACTTAAGGGCATACATTTTTCTTGGTATATGATTATGCAACGCATTTTCTAGTGGCTAGAAATTAGAAGTAGTATCAAGGTCACACTTTGTAACCAAGGAAATAAGATGCCAAGGTTTATAGATATATCTTTCACCTGCAGAGTTCTCTCATGCAGATCAACATAAAATAACAATAACGGCAAAGTCTGGAAGAAGTTTGTACCATTGCTGTGGCAGGTCTGTGGCTGCATGGAAGATTTCAGCCTCAGCAAATGCCACCAGCATCTTCTCCACCATCACACAACACATCTTTCCTTTTGCTCAGACCAGCCTGAGCAAGATGCTTTGTTAAGAACTGTGTGTGCTATTTGTAGGTAAAGGACTTGCACAGTCTGATCTATTTATAGATAATACAGTTAATCTCATCTCGAAAACAAGGAGAAAAGCGATATAGACAGTGGCAGCTGTGACACTAATATATTATATTTAGCCATCACATCCTCTTCTAATCTGCTGTTTATTGAATGTCACGACTGCACACAATTAGTCACTGTTTTGTGCAGCTTGTGTGGTCTCCTACTCCCTGTTCAGCTTTGCAGACTCGTTAATAGTTAACTTCTGATTTTCTTCAGGGAGCTTAACCCAGTTTATTCAAATGTTCCAACCGTATTTAGCTGGGAGTTTTATATCGTTCCACCTTCATTTCCCACACAGCTGTACGTGCTTCTTGCAGACAAAAGATCCACACAGTCCTATTTATTTATTGATTAAAAGATTCACACTGCTTGGGAACAGGAAGAAAACAGCAGTCAGTGGCAGGTGGAACACTTTTTTCCAATTACAGTTGAGAAGTCTTTATCATTAGTCCAGTTATACTCATCAGACCTCTCTCAGAGCCTTCTGGACTGACCTGCCAGTATATCTTCCTTGGAAAGTTACCCCATCCAAGGCTGTGTACTGAACAAGATTGTCAAGACTGCATCCAGCACTGTGTGTTTCCCTGAGCTATCTCACCACTGGTTAATACTGATTTGTTTTGCTCTGTTTAACACTTCTCTCCTATACGTAAGAAATCCAGAGCTGCAGATTAGAATTGACCATGAAACCCATGAGAAAAAACAAAAGTGGTTATTTCAGCAAATGATCTCTTCCAGATGGACATGATTCTACAGTCCCTTGCTCAGAAAGGTCTTGGTCATTATTTTTGTTTCGTCGTAGGACCAGAAACTTGCTATAAAAACCTTGTCTCAAAGCTCATCTATGTATAACACTAAACACATAAATAATATAGGGAAAATGTTTATATCTAGAAGGATGATTATATGTTATAGATACCTGAAATGTGAGACAGTAATGGTACTAGTAAAGATAACCTTACAGTTACATAGTACTCACAGTTAAGGGTTGAATATTTTTTTCTGTATTTTCCATTTCGTGCCTTACATCCTAAAACCAGATAAAGAAGGCTATTTTTTCTTGTAATAGAAATATTTCTTTCTAAACTACCACATGTGACATGATAAGATGACATTTTAGACTTGGTCTATGTCAGAAAGATACCGAAACAACAGCTAAGACAGCAGCAAGGAGAGATCATGTTAAAGGCAGCTAACTTCTTTCTGATAAGTATCGAGGAGAGTAGCTCCTGCCAGCTTGTCACTGCAGGAAACAAACCCTATGATCTTAAACAGTTTCCAGCATCTGTGTTTCAGCAGTGGCTGACAGAGAAGCAAATCTGCTTTTTATCGTCCTTGTGCAGGCTGCTGTAACGTCACTGTGGCTAACCTCTGACTGCGTGAAGGACCGGACATTGCAGTAACCTCAGAGAACATGACAGAGAAAGCCAAGAAATGGGATACCATAAATAGCGACAGGGAGGAGAAATGAGCTGAAGAAACCTTTTGGAAGAAAAGTAACTCTTTTTCGTTTTTATGTATTTAGAAAGCTTGGGTTTTAGCGAAGCTATATCCAAACAGAAAAGGATAATTTTTCTCATCCATGCTGTCTCCAAGAAAAGACCCATAGGCATCTTCTGGCCTACGTATACACTAAAATAATTGGGAGTGCATCTCAGAGTATAGAAGCCTGTTTCCTATTTACATATGGTGAAATACAGTGCAGTAAACCATAGGTTGAAATTTTTGAAGCTTCTCTTGAATTGAGGAACCAATATTCCTTCAAAAAACATCAATGATGAATGTTTGCAGCTTATTGACTCAGTTTGTATTTGTCTGTTCTGCACCTTTGCTGATATAGAACAGAGTCAGCAGAGGGTTTCCTCCCCTTTACATGAACTGCATTTGAGAAGACTCAAGTCATGCCAGGGAGATTTTATGTCCATTATCAAATCAGTGATGTGTGTTGAAGAATGATGCACAAATTTCCAAGTGTGAAAACCTTTTAATGATTCACCATGACTTGGAAACCTATGATCCTGCAAACAGCAAATATATGTGGCAAACAAAGTTCACCAAATCTTAGAAATACAGATATATTTTATTCAGACTGGGAAAGACACCATTTTCTGATGTTTCCTGTAATATGGAATTTCTGTCAAAAAGATAGTCTGCAAATACCAACACACGGGATTTCTGAAATGAAGTATGACCCCTGGCAGCTGCTGGCTGAAACTGGTATGGTGCTCACTGGGCTCAGTGCTGCCCACCTCCTGAACAGCAGCTGTGACTTTCATGATTGTGTTACTTTTGCTCAGTGTCTGCTCCCTTCCCAGGTCTGGATTGCTGGGATGTGTCAGCCCTCTGGAAGCAGTTTCAGAGTTTCTAGGCCTCCAAGCCAGCTGGCCCCCTTTCTTATAGGGGCTGGCAATCCCTTGGAATACCACTCCATGATTCACCAAAGATGCTGATCCCATCCCAGTGCTGACACCAGCCTGCTCTGATGAAGCCATGTCTTGTTGGAGAGTTCACAACCATCTTTGACTGGTAGAAATGATTAATTGATACTCCCAGAGACACTGATGCACAGGCACATCATTATCCTCAGTTCCCTTGCTGTATAATCACCAGACATAATTCAATATTTCTCCCATGAACAAAGCATTTACCAGTTGTGCTCCACCTGCCCCTTTGGCAGTGTCCACAGCACAGAACAGCTGAGTAGGCCTGCCAGCCCCTTCCAGCCTTCATCTTCATGCCCTGGCACAGAGTTTCAAGGCAGAAGTGATCTAATGCCCATTACCCAGTTGTCTTCACACAGTTCTTCCTTATGTCAGCCTATCCTTTCCCCATATCCGCATCTCTGTCCTTGGCTGCCTGTGCCCACTGCCTTCTGTCACTTCAGTCAGGTTGCACTACTGTATTTTCCACTGCTGCATATGCTCACTTTTCTCCTCATTATCTCCTCCTTCAGTTTACTGAGCTCTCTTCTGCCTTCAAACCTCTTTTTCCATACTGCCTATCACTGGGGAACCAGAGCTTCCTCTTCCCCTTCCTATTTCAGAAGCAGTCAGACACAGCCTTTTTGCATCCCATCCCTTCCTCTCCTGTTTTTCAATAAATCAGTCTCTTCTGCCTTCATCTCAGGTCTCTTTCTATTAAACATTGTCTCAATATGTTTTACCTCCTCTTCCACCATTTGTCCTGGAGCCATGACAAAGTCAGTTTTTTCTTTGTCTTGCCTCATTCATCTCCTTTCCACTCAATAACCCCAGCTCTTCTTCCACTGGGATTTGTTCCACCCAATTTGTCTTATTTCTTAAGGCTTATTTGATTCAGCTATGTGTGTGTTTATGAGAGCATCTAAATCTAATGACCCATTCTTTAACCCATTGGTAAGCTGAAACCTCAGCAATAACAGAGTGAAGGTCTTAAAAATACCATTTTCCTGCAGTTTTCATGAAGATTGATGACTGGGTGAAGAAAAAAGGTTTACACTTGCCTTTACTGCTGGAAAGGCTGCAGCATGTGCTCCTTCCAGTGAAGATACAATTATTAATTATTTTTAATTGTCAACACCAGGAAAAACTTAACTCAGAGTTTGCCTTTTCCTGGACAAAAGAAAGTGAGGTCATAAGAAACGAATTTTTTCTATCTAAAAGTAGATATGAAATAAAAAAGTAAAACCTTCTTTGAGGTTTTATTTTTTTATTTCATATCTACTTTTAGCTGCTTTTATCTCGGTTTTATCAAAATGTCTCATACAAATTTTTAGTCGTTCAGGTTTCTGGTTTGACCTCTGTTTGTGAACCCGTTCTTTCTGCAAATTGACTTCTTCTTCAAGGTATCCCTCTTCATGTCTTCAAGTTCTCCTTTATGAATTATCTTCTCCCTTAATGTTTCTTCTGTTTCTCTTGTTTTCTGTCTGGGGACTCTTCTCATCAATGTCAGTTCCTTTGTTTTGTAACTGCTGGTGACTGCCACCATCCTTGAGCACCCTCTTTATAATCTGTGCCTCTGTAATGGAGAAAATTGCCCTTTAAATGCAGAACTAAAAAAAAAAAAAACCAACAAAACCAAGAAAAAAAAAAACAAACCAAACAAAAAAAAACCAAAAAAACCAAACAACAACAGCAACAAAAAACCCCAACCAACCAAAAAAAACCAACCCCAAAACCCATTGATTTTTCTGGAACAGAAGGGAAGAATATAGAACCTTTCTGAAACTTTGTAAATTAATTCATAGCCACAGAGAAAACTGATCTGCCCTTTTATCAGACTCGATAAATTTTCATATAGATGTTCGCAGTTCTGTCACATAGAGGAGAAATCTTTCTCTTGTTACAAGTTGACATGCAAATTTATTTCTGACATGTAAAGTTATTCTGCACTATAATTTATGCAATGAGAAGGCCGTATGGCTTTTAAGTCATACAACCCTTATTTTGCTTATTTTATTCTCAGTGACTTCTCAATAGTAACTAATGTTAAAAAAAATAGTGGGAAATGAAGTTGGGACTTTCTGAATAGAAGAATATCAATACTTGGCATGGAAATACTTCTATTAAAAAACAACAACAACAAGAGACATGAAAACAAAAAGCAGGATAAATTGTTCCTCCATCCTGGAATATCATCTGAATTGTTTCAGAAATACCAACAATGAGTTAAAGTCAGCATTTCAGAGGGAAGATCCTAAATCCTATACTTGCAGAGAGAATTTTTTACAACCTGAAATAAAAATACAACTGATGCAAGAAATCAAGGATAGAAGTCTCTTATAATTGAGTGACAGATAATGAGAGGCAGCAGAGAATTGATGCTTTCTAGTGGGCCTGGTTATGATGCTCCTCATTTTCAGTCCAGGAGCACATAGAGCAATCTCTCCAGCAGAGTTTTCAATCACTGTATTTCATAAATCCCAGAGACCACACACAACTGCCTGCATAGGAGTGAAATTAAGATCCTGTACTAAGTGAAAATTTGATTTTGCCCTGAGCAATTTCTGCAGAAAATTTTCTTAGTACTTCAGCCTGTGAAGTATTACAGCTACAGCATTAAGCAGATAGCTTCATTTCCACAACCAGTAAGAGCTCCTGATTGACAGCAGGTTCAGCTCCCAGTTTCATACCTAAATTGAGCAAAAGGAAATCAAGTAAATAGGAGCAAGGAAATTGCAGCTTGCTTGTGTACCATCAGATCAGTCCATAGCTCTTATACTAACATGAGATAAATGGGCACATCATACTTGACAGGCAATAACCTCAGTTCTGACCAATAGGTGTAGAGTTTTGAAATATATTTTTTTAACCTGGATTTTAGTCTTTATTTCAGTCTAGAAAAAGAAAGCTTCTCAAAATATTATTTAATATACGTGTCAAAATTCTGTGGAGAGCAGTTTATGCTTTAAATTTGTAATAGCTGGCTGCCTTGTAATGTACTACTGTTCATGTAATTGCCATCAAATTTTAGTGTTTTGGTTGAATAGTTATTTGCTGTTAAGCCACAATCTGCTTCTTATGTGCTGCTTGTAGGGAACTATGAAATTATCTGTCTATGATAAAATAGCTTATGGAAGTGGGTAGCAGTTGAGGCTAACAGTAATGGTTATGTAATTGCAGTGAAGTGTAGAGAGATTCTTCTGATCACTATTTTTCTAGAGTCTGTGCAGACAAATAGTCAAAAAGTGCCTACTTTAGTTACAGGAAACATTAACTGTATGAAACATGCAGGAGAAAGGGGAAGCAATTATGGGTACATATAAACATAGTTAAACAAAAATAAAAGTAGGCCTACATATTTTGTATGAAGATGAGAATCTTCTTAATATGAACATTTCAAGAGGAACCAGCAGACATTGCAGACAGACTGAATCAGCTACTGGAAGAAAAGGGTAAATTGATTCATATAATCTCAATAGCATTGATTTTGTACCTCAGATATCACGATGTTCATTCTTTCTTCCAGATCATCTTAGTGAAAACAGTTAAGAAGCATACTTGCCTTACTGCCTTAAATTCTTAAGTCTTCATAAAATCTCCCTTGCCCCTGGATTAAATGCCAAACCTTTCCTCACTTGATTTATTTTGCTTCAGTTTTCTGTTTGTTGTTGATTTCAATTTTCTGGCATTTCCTTTTAAGTTTGTGGGATTTCATTCAATAAAATTTTTCCAGGAAATTGAGTGAAATGCAACCACTTAGGTGGAATATTTTCCCCAGATCTTCCGTAGCAGAAAATAAAAGCAGCGTAAACCTCTGCCATTATCTCATTTAAATCTGTTTCTGCTTTCAGCTTATAGCCTCACTAAATTAGCATTAGAGAAACAGACCTTTATGTTAAATTCATTGCAGGGCTGTGCCAGCAGGACTAGTTGCATTTTAGTGGTCCCTCATTGCCTGTTTGCACAAAATTATAGCAAAGTCCTGAATAGTAAATTAAAATGGAACACAACCTTTTTATGTTGAACTTCGAGTAGATGAAATCTTAAGCTTCTGTAGAACCCCATTACTATTGCACAAAGCATGTTTTTCATATTTAAAATTCTGATTAATTAAAAACACTTGCAGTAATTAGCATGCATGCTAGAGGAAGCCAGAAATTATCTTTACAAAGTTCTTGTGGTTTATTTTGGTGTACATACAAGAAAACTTGATATACAAACCCTTTTCCTGGACTTCTGACTCCATGAAATAAGGCTGTCTGGGTGTCTGGCTTTATGTCACTCCTTACAGTAGGTTTTTCTCTTACAGGCAGCTCTGTCTCTTTGAGTGGAGTTCTGCCTTGCGTGGATTTCACCCCCCCAGTTTGTGACCCAGTGGTTTGTGACCAGTTCTCCTCTTGCTTACTACCTCTTTTTTTCATCAATGAGCCCTTCTTTGTCTTCTTCATATGTATTACTGTATTAATATAATACATTAAGACACTGTAGGAAACCTAATAAGTAATAACTATTGCTACAAACTGCAGTGTCACCAGGGTTGTTGAAAGATGTTGCCAAATGAGGTGAACTCAACGGCACTTAACAGTGTCTAAGCCAGTATTTTGCCTTACCTCCTCGCCATATATTTCTTTCAAAACAAGAGTTCTCTGGGCCATAATCCTACAAATAAGATGAAATATCTATACATTATTTAGGACTAAAAAATTGGTAAAAGGATATAATAAACCCCTGCACTTCATCCCAGTAAGCTCCTGTTTTATTTTACAGTCTGAGCAAGAACAAGAGTAAGCCAAGCCCATCTAAACAGGAAAGATATAGTGCTGGGTTTCATGGAGGCTTTTAACAGAATCTACTCTGAAAAACAGATTTTACTTGATAGCTAACCTGCAAGTGGATACTGAATGAAATGTGAAATTACTGAAATGGCTTTAATTCTTTCATAAATACCAATAAGATTAAGGTCCATATCAACTTGTACTAGAAGAAGGGCAAAATATTTAATCCACAATTTGTTTTGTTCTTCTTTGTGTCCGGAGTGCTCAGGAACACGTGACCGCTGTGTGTGGACCAAGCTGACTACTGACCCTGCTCCAGTATCGTCACAACATCTCTTTGTGTAATCTCCATTTTGAGACTTTGAGTTGATTTTGATGATACTTGCAAAAGACACCGTAGAGTTTGTGGGTGATCTGTTTATTCAGAGTGCATATGTGTCCGAGCACATGCACTGAATGGAAATTGTTCATCTCATAAACCTGTCAGAAGACAGATACTGAGTCTGCAGCTGCCCTGAAAACTCACCCAGAGTTGCAAAGGCAAGTTCACCTGTCAAGACTGATGTTGTGGATCTGCTCTTTTTACCTATTCCCAGTGCTGTGAATTCACTGTGGTGCTGTTGCTAGGTGTTCTTGCTACTCTTCTTCCCCAGTTTACTAACCAAGGAACCACTGTACTTCTTCATGGACATGCCACTTGTGGATGAACAGTCTGCGGAAGACAAGCTCAATGACTTTCAAAAACCTGTGCACTCCTCCAGCCAAACCCAGCACAGTCCCCTCAGCTTTACAATTAACAGCTGCACATGTTTTCCAAAGAAAAATGTTTCTTCTTTATATGCAAAATTTCCTATTAAAATAATCTCCCCAGTGCCTCATATGGGCAACTACAGCATTTTCTGTGCATGAAAGTGGAAAGATTTCAGGTGACTAAAGATGATTTTTAGACAACCGAGAGAAGGTTTTTAGCAGTTAGAGAGACCATGATATTTCTCACATTGTCTGTCATTTACTTATAACTTTGTATAAGTCTAAGTTGTCAGGTATAAGATTGGTTTTTTTCTGCATGTAGAAACAGACTATAATTGTTATTGCAAGATGGCTGGGAAGATTTGTATTTATCTCCCGCGTTATTGTGCACTGATTACCCCGTGTGGACAAGCTCATTAGTCTCTGTTAGTGTGTTAATGGTCTCCCCAGAACATTCTGCAGCAGGACTTGTGATGATGGAGTCACCTCACTTTACAAGTAAAGCAATTTGAATGAAAATCAAATTTGAATCAAATTTGAAAAATCAGTCCCAGTACATTTACAAAAACCAAACCAAAGCTTTCCTGGAATAATTATTTATCCCTCTTCGCTCTTTCTCCTGTGAGTGCAGGAAGATGGTTTTATACCACGCCACCATGGAAGTTTTTTGTCATTGTTTGAGTGATTGCATAGCTCAGTCATGAAAAATGTAACCAATATGAATTCAAGGTGGTGACACCTTTTAATACCAACAGTTATGTATTCTGCATATCATATAAAGTATGATTAACTCTTTGGGGTTACACAGAAATCAGTTAGCCAGAGTGTGAAGATGTCAGACTACTAGGCCATGTATTTGCTGGTATTTCAAATTGGCACTTGTTGGTAATTTATTAGATTAAAAATTAGCATATCCAGATTTTGTCATGCTGTGATTGTGAGGGCTGATTTAGCAACAAACTGAAAAACAGGCTTATTTGGTAGTGTGCTGCTCTAGAATAGGAAGCAATGGTTAAGCTTACTGTTGGGATCCAAAATGCCCTAACTAATTTAAATAATTCTCTAAGTGGAAATATTTCCTTTTGCCTTTCGATATTACCACTAGATTAGACCCTTTTGCCCTTTCATGCTAGAAACTGTCTGGTAGCTTTTGGAACGGCTGACTCCACAACTTCTATTGCATGGAAATATTTAACTCCTGTATATTTCTGTGTACATGTATGTCTGATTCTGGAGTGGTGCAAATCTGTAAATTTGCAGTTTTCAAAGAAGCTCTATCTGTTTAGACCAAATGAAGTTGTCACTGGGGATTTGCCTTTCTGTTTATTGACGATGATGTAAATTTAATAGACATTTGAAGATTTTTACAACTTTTGTAGCCTACCTTAAAAATAATCAATTACCTAAATCCTCAATATAATCTCTGTACAGAATTAAATGATAAAGAGAAGTATATAAAACAAAGTAGAGCTGTGTTTTCTCCTTTTTGGACTTAGGCCTACTTGCCAATTGAATTTGATCTGATATTACTGCTCCGGTGAGATTTGCATTATGGAAACAGTATATGGCCTAGGAGTGCCTTATGTAATTTATTCCATGGGTAGCATGAGAACACAGCATATTTCAATAGTGAATACTTGAATGCAAGTCTGACAACAGTGACTGGCACGGATGAGTAACCTCTGTAAATAAAACGTCTTTTAAACCGTGCACATTTAAAAGAAATATTCAGTAGCATTCAAATTAAATGTGAACTTCAATGAAACAAAGAAAGATCATAAAATAAGCAAATTGAAGCTGACTAAATGCTTTATTCAAGGAATCTGTGGAAGAAACTGGAAAAGGTGTAGGCACAGCCTGCCTTTTTAATTATCACGTTAAAAATCAACGTGCAAATTGTTTATGCAGAAGTCAAAACCAAACCAAGCAAACTACCTCAGAGCTGGGCAGCATTCCACCCTCGAAAGGTTTGTTACATCATGCCTTAAAACTGCCAGGAAGAGCTTCAGGGAATATTAGCATTGCAATGTTGCAATAGTCCAAGCACCACCCGAGGAGCTGGCACACAGAGCTCATAGCTGGGCTATGCTTTGCAGATCACAATTCTTTTGCATGAATTCAGTACACAAATATTAACTTTGATCTACACATATGCACTTTTTCAATAGTTCGAGCAGTCATCTGAGGCAATCATGCAATAAAGAGTTTGTTTACAATTTCTGAACAAGATAGCATTTAACAGGAAGCAAGTCAGATAACTTCTACATTCAAACCACATGACAAACGGTATTTCACATTTAAGATGTAAAACAACTCTGTCATTCCTTGTTGACTTTTGAGCCCAATTTTATGCCTTTATGAGAAAAGATTTTAGCTTTTTTTTGGCCTAGTAAACTTTGAGTAGAAGGTGACAGCTTGAATTTGCTGCCATATCGTAGTTTCCACTCCTTCAGAGATACAGATGTCCAGTTTTAACCAGCTGATTTTGCTAAAGCAATGAAATTAAAGGTTGACCAGGGATTTGGACTCTCACAATTAATTAAATGCCTTTTATTACTGAATAGTGAATGGAGACATTTGCTGAGGCAGACAGGTTATTTGATAACTGCTAGTTGCAGATCCTTCTTGGGCTTTTCTATAAAATACACATTGTACAATTTCTGTCCTCTGAAGAAATATGAAATACATTTCTGTGCTTCTGAAGCAGAATAAGTATGTTTCTTTGCCACTGCTCTATTAGTCTCAGCTTACAGGGAACCTTCAGCACTGTTTTCAGAAGACGTAAGGGAATGCCGAGAGGCTACAGCAAGTCACAGTACAGGCAGAGCTCTGGATGCTGAATGATGTTTCAGCTACCAAATCCTCTGAAGTTGTTGGGATAAATAAAACCCTCTACCACTGTCTTTTTAGTGTTAGTGAGTAAGTTATTAGTAAGTAAAGTAAAGTAAAGTAAGTAAAGTAAAATAAAGTAAAGCAAAGTAAAGTAAAGTAAAGCAAGTAATTACTTTATTCTTGGCCAGCAGGTGTGTATGTGGCCAGCAAAACTCTGGCCTCTACACAAATTTGGATACAAAACTCATTCACTTATTTATACATTTTTAGCAAACAAAAAAATTAATGTTCATTGGTTCTAAATGACATAATTCTCTTTCATTAATTAGCATTCTGTCCTCTCTTGGTTATTGATTGCTCACTTCTCATGCTAATTCGTTTACATTTTTCAGTCTTTTTGGTACCTTTTTCCCAGGTAAGGACTTTTCAACACACATATACTGAGTCTTTTTTAACTTCTTCTCTATCTTCTGGTTTCTGCAAAACGTCCTTGTAGTCCATAAATTCTGTGCTTCTTGTGTCCAATTTCAACAATATATCACTCTCTCCCAGGCCTTGTTCATTGAAGCCTATGAAGGTTAGCTTAGCAAAACTCAAAGTTTCAGTGATTTTCCCAAGCTGTATTCCCACACTAGCTGCTTATGACAATTCTGCTAAATGCTGGCTAAGAGTAATTTAAGAATAACACACTATTTATAATTAAAACATATATTGGTTATAATTAATTTAAACAATTAATTTAAAAGTTTATTAAAACTATTAACTAAAATTATTAAGAGGTTCTATCATTTCCAACACTTCCAGAATAATTTCACTACTTCTGTGCTATTTCATAGTGCCAGCTTGGGACATCAGGGCCTATGCTGCTCTCTTAGCTACTTATTCAATCAGTCTATTTATCAAATAATGGTATTTTCTACCAGTTTCCCTAAATTATGCATGGCACAGGATGTAAACTTTTTCTAAACTACTAGTCACGCACACCCTTCAGTGTGGATTCTGGGCTATATCTTCCTCTTGATGTCAAGGAAAAGGACCAGTTCCCTAGGAAATTACTGCCAAAACCATACCATTAGTTGGAATTAAGCTGGTTAGCCTCCTGCAAAGAACAGCCTTCTGTGCTACATGATCATCTAATTTGTGAAACCTTATTTAAAAATGCACACAGTGTGCCAGGTGAAAAAAAGCTGCACGGAGCTTGACGCTATTCATACTTAAATGAACACTGGGATTATATTTATATTGTTCTGTGTCCACATTTCTGACATTTCCTTTTAGAAAGCTGGTGGCCACGGAGTGCTCCCTTGGTGTGCACAGAGCAGCATTTTGGGAAGTGTGGCCTTATATCCTCTTTCAGCTTCTAAACTGACTCTGTAGTACCTGAGGTCCATTATGCAACGCCATCTGTGTAACAGGGAGTATTTTCAACTGCTCACCCTGCAGGATCTCAGAGCATTTTCCAAAACAATGTACAAGTGTCATTTAGTGAGCACTGTATGGGGCTTATTACGGCTCAGTAAATATTTCACCCATTCAATAAAACCTACGTTCAGAGCCTACATAGGGTGGGTGTCTGTAAGAGTTCAAGAGTTGAAGGGAGGTGGCAATACCAGAGAATATGAAATGTACTGCAATAAAATTTGAACCAATAGGACTGTTAACATCCAGAAGAAGCCCCCTGGAACCGGGTGTGTGATGAAGTCTTATGATAAAAAAGCAGCTCACCTGCATTCACTGAAGGTTTGAACCTTGAAACAAAACAGTCCAATGCAATTAACCTCCCCAAGAAACCAATAAAAGAACATCTTTGTTGTGCCAACAGCGAAATAAAACTTCGCAATAAATTCTGATGAAAATCCAGTGTCCAATATTATTTAAAAAGAAACTGTAGCACCAGTATTTGATATATCCCATTGCTGTCCTGTGAGAGCCACCTTCTATCTGATGATCTCAGAGCTCTTCTGCACATGTTGGCTTGCTGCCTTTGAGAGAGTTGTTATCTCACCATTCTGCAGATGAGAGCAGGAAAGGTAATGATGACTAGAGTCATAAAGTGATCAAAGTTCACACAACAAATCAACAGCAGAGCTGATGAGAGAAACATCTTCATTCCAGTTCATCTACTGTAACCATTTTTGTCTACATTTGCAAGGTATATCTAACACTGGGTTTATCCTGCCAGGTTACTGTATCCAAAATGTGACAGGGTTTGTGCAGCTGCCCTGCCGAAGGTATGGGTTAATGTAGCACTGCTACGCTACAGCCACGCATTCCAGCACACCACTCCACACCTGTCCATCACAGTGATGGAGCTGAGCTTTAGCATTTACTTGGCACAAAATTTCAGAAGTAGACAAAAAATGAATTTAAAATCTGAACAGAATAAGTTGGAGAAGAGTGGATTGGAAAAAAAGATTCAAGACAGGAAATCTAGATCTGTTTCAGTGCTGGTGAAGCTCATAGGTACTTCAGCCCAAAGGAGCAGTTGGTCTTACTGAAAAGCAGATTGCATGAATTGCATGATTATCCAGCAAAACTAGCAAAACCCACTTCACATGTTTATCTTTCAGCCACTTCACATATTTCTCTTTCTTGTTGGAAGGAGACTACCCACATTCAGAGTAACAGAATAGCATGAAAGTTTCTCTCCACTAGCGACCAATAATAATTTCTGGCAATAGCAGCTATTTTGCTCATGCCAGTGGATATTTTGAAACATTTCAAACTATTACAGTAGAGATTTAAAACGTTCTTTTACATGTGCATGTTCTGATTCAGAATATTTGGAAACTTGTTAACCAGAACAGCTCTACTATTTTAAGAGGTGAAATGGTCAAAGGTTTTGCATATATTTTTACAGCTGTATTGATGATAGTGAGGTATGGCTGACTGCCACACAGAACTTAGAGAAATCATTGGCAGATGAGACACGACCTGCATCATTTGTTTAGGTGGGAACCGAAGCTGCTTTGCTCACCCTGGATATGTAAAATATAATGTCAGTCAGATGGGCACACATTTCTTTCCATGAGTTACTGCTGGCCACCCTCTAGGACTCTGCCTTTGGAAAATACTCCTAAGTTGCTTATGCATCCAAATCCTTTTTGGGTTTTGACTGACTGATACATTTATGGTAACTGGAAATACATGTATAGGTACTTCATAACAACACAGTTTATTATTTAACTCTCTAATTGCGTTATTTTAGCTATGTAAAATTTTGTGTTACTGAAGTGTGAAAGAGAAAATAACAAAAAATAAGCTTCTAAAAATTACTACAGGTCTGACGGCTTCCTGGCTTGTGACTATCCTTTATGGCATCACTACAGAGGAACCCTGAAATGATTAAAACCTGCTATATAAATCTTGCTACTCCAATATCTGTGCTGCCATTAATATGTTTTCGACTCCTCAGTGTTTAAGCTATATCTACATAAGTCAGTTTTTATCAGTTCACTCTCATGGCTCTCCTATTTCTGTTATCAAATATGAACTTGGCTGTAGGATCAAGAGGAAATAGAAACATCAAAAGGAAGTAATAATTTGTATTAAAATATGTTTGTAAAAGATTATGTAAACTTTTCATCCTTGATGTCTCCAATGACAAAGGAGCTGAGCTTTCTTCAGCTCTTCCCTGGAGGCAACTCTTTGAGTTCAAACAAAAAAGTGAGTCTTATTTGAACACAATATAAGTGTAGACCATGCTGGCTTTGTGAGATTGCTTTGCTGCCCCAGCCGTCATAGAGGGTGGAGCAAAATGCTGCAACTTAACAGTTTTTCTGTGGCCACCCGGCAAAGGCAAATTCAGTTAGGCGGAATTAGGAAAGAATTTTGGTTTACTTTTTTCCCGACTAGATAGATTATACATGTGTTTCTAGCTCAGTCTATCTACCATCTGCAGCATTCATGGGAAGGGAAGGGCACAAAAAGAGACTCATCCATTTTGAGTCCTTATGAGGTAGGAATCCTTCCTTACGTACTGCAGACTTTTGGGCATAACTCTCGAATTAGTAAACCACTTCTCTCTCAATTCCTTGTCCAAATTAAAGTTTTGTGCTACGATTTTAGATAAAATAAATTTTAATCTCACCATCTTCATATCCAAATTTCACCTCAGAACTGGAAAAAGCTTGCGTACAGTAGATAGCTTATTATTAGTGCAAATAAAAGTACTACAGTAGCCAAACACATATTTGCTTAGAAAGCAAAAGTGGGTTTTTTAGCCCTCTTTCAGCACAGGCCAGGTAAGTAACTGCCTTCGGTAGCAACCAAGTCCTAACCTGGGCCTTACTCTGCTGCTTTTTGTGTTGATAAAAGGCATTGCAACAGGTCAGCTTAATCTAGCACAACTGAGGAGAGAAGGCTGCCTTAAGCAATGCTTAAATACTTAATCTAAGAACCATCAGACTTCACAAAAAAGTGTACCTGCATATTACTGGTGTTGAACCCCCGTCATTTGATTGTTAGAGATGCTCTGAAGTAATCACTTGAATTTTAACTCAAGAAAGGTCAAAGGTTAGCAATGAAAACTGTTTCAATTCTTCATATCATGCAATACAACATTTTTCAAAATTACTGGAGAAGTCTAGTATATATGTACTGACCATATTGGATCAGTTTCCTTCTTTAAGATTAGAAATAAATTGATTATCAAAAGAATCCAGAGAAAAATAAGAAATGAGATAGCCAGTTCTGAAGCCTGGTAACAGTGCAGTGCCTCTGAGCATTACTGACAAAAGCTTTGTTTCTCTCCACTAGCTGACAGCTTTCTGGTTACAGTGGGACACTGAGGGAGCTGCCACCAAGTGGGAATGCTGGATGTTAGAAGCAAAACCTTAAACAACCTTGGCATTTGGTGGAGAAGCAACACAGATGGGCATACCGGAGTAGCCTGCTCACAACAGCCCTTCATTCCCTACAGCCTTTCATTCCCAGCAAAGAGCCTGGTATGTTTTTAACCATCTGGAATTTGTTTTGTTTGTTTTCTTTTTTTTTTTTCCCCAGGGATAATGCAGTTTAATAAGTTAGAAATAAAGTCTTGACTACATCTATCACTGTAGCAAGACCCACTTCCAGTGCTGCAAGTAGATGTTTTGCTTCAATTCTAGAAGAGCTGGTGGAAGTGAAGGCTTTATTTCTTTTCTCTGACTGTGGGGACTTCATTTTATTTTATGAGATACGAAGCCATGCTTTATACTTAATTGTTAGCCACAATCTTTGCTTTGTGCCGATGCTTCTAGAAACAGGAATACAATTCAAGTGAAGGCCCTGCATATAACTTTTAAATTTCCAGGTGGGGTACAGTATCTGGTTTATCTGGCACTTGCTAGGAGGTAGATCCTTTTTCTTAATGTACTTGCTAATGGAAGGAAAAACTGGTCCTTCAGGTTACATGTGGGACATGTGACGTGAGAATGGGCTGATAAGTAAATTGCACCGATAAATTGATTTAGCTTGCTTATGTTTTTCCATTTGCACCAAATACTGATAGATGAAATAACAATGAAATGCCCTTGGGATATTTAAGAACTATTTCAATTGCAGCTACTGCTGTAATAATAAATTCACATAAATTAGTCAAAAGCAAAACAAAATAATTGAGTCTAATGGAAGCTTAATTGAAGAAGATGTGTTTGTCTTGCCCGGTTTCAGTTTACAGAAGTATTTATGTCCGGAACTCAGAGGAGTTTCATGTGACATGCCGGGCCAGTGCTGCAGACTGTCCTTCTCCAGCAAACCTTTCATTGGCTGCTCATTCTTTGAAAGCATGTGCATAAACCTCTTGCAAAGGCCGTGCTGAGAAAGAGGACAGCTGGGGTTATTAGTTGAAAAGCCGATAGTGTTTTCTCTATAAGCCACAGATAAAATGTTCCACATTTCTATTTCGGGCTGTAAACCAGACTGGGCTGCTCTTGAGTGTAAGTTTACCTTCACAGGAAATCCATTGTTTGGAAAGCTAATGGAATCACCACACCCTGTGAGCACACAGATGAGGCTCTCAGATAAGTTCTTGTTCTCCATGAATACCTAGAAATTATCTGATAATGCTATTGTTAAATTGCAATATTGAAAATCTTACAATAAATGATAAATTTATTTACACAAATCTGCTGGGGTTGGGAACTTGATCTGAGACAGGAAGAAAATGAGCAAGTAGGAATTTTCATGTCCAGTCCAATGCAAAGATAAATCATCAATCTGGAATAAAATACCGCAACTTAGCAAGAACCCAATTTCAAGGGCCAAGATCTTAAAGCAAGAGAGTGACCTGGTGTATGAAAACACTGGCAACCTAGTAGCTTTATTTATTCCCCTCTGAATATATACAAATCAAAAACTATTCTAAAGAAACATTTTTGCACAGTCAAACATTCAAAAAAATTGGCACTTTCTCCTTCCCTCTTGTGGCAGAAATAGGAGCTGAGTAAAGACAGGAAATTTTTACACAAAAAGGTGTTGGTGATGAACAAGTGCATTTCCTCCATAGAGGGAAAGAAATCCAGAAGAGAGAATTAATACAGCTGTAAAGTACTATGAAAATAGTGTAGACACCAGCACTCTTTTGAGTGCCTTGCATTCAGCTCTTATAAAATAAATCTGAGCAAGGAAACCTTGAAATATTGTAGCAATTAACATCTTAGCAATACCATATTAACATATTTAGAAGTTTGTAATTACTACTTAGCTCTAGAAATGTTGCTTCTTCTAGTATTTTACAGTAGAAAAAGTGATGAATTTGTCTGTCTGTAAGGATATCCTAGCTCCTCCAGGAGTAAGAAATGCATGGAGATGTTGTCCAACATGAAAGAGAGGACTTCCTTCTTTTTGTCTCCATATACAGCTAGACCAGAAATTCAGTTTCAGATTAGGCCCCAGTTAAAGAGCAGGCCATATCCATCAGCATATTTGGAAAATTTGATTAGAAAATCTGGTTGCAAAACTGAATTTGTTTATGTGACAGTTCTGAGGGTGTGGAAAAATTGATTTTTAAAGCCATATCCTCCCCTCGCTCCTTCTAGAAGTAGTCTGGATAAATACAAATAGATTTTTAGAGGAAAAACTAAAGGCACAATTTTTTACCAGCATAATCCTGACAAATTTGAAACTATCACTCCAAAATTTAAGGCACTTGAGAAGGAAGGGACAGAGCTTTAAAAATGCTGGTCCAAGTGGCTGACAGTTTATGAAATCAAGTATTTCTGCTGTCAGCAACTGAAATGAGATCTTAAAGTGGGAAGTGCTGGGCCAGCTTCAGGTGTCAGTGTCTACATTGAAGCTCATCCAGCTTGTAATGCAAGTTACATTTTTGGATTTAAATCCTGAAGTAGCTTTTACTGTGCATAGTTTTGGATAATCCAAATCACAAGTTTTGGATAATCTGTACTTTACTTACTCATCTGCAGGGACAAATGATGGTGTTTGCACAGCTGTACTACTTGTGTCTCAATTTAAAAAAAAGAATGTACACATGGAGAAGAAAGATCCTTCTGCCTTTGCATTTACATTACTGTGTTTCCAATGTAACGCATGTGTCACCTCTGTCCTGCTGAGAGGCACAGACTGCTGCTCCCAGTGAAGCTGCCCCTGCTTCATTCCCCCAGGGGTGATATCGTTGTGCAGCTGTATTTTCCACACAACCACAGGCATCTCTGAGGTTTAATGAGCATCCACAATAGGATTTTTTGATTACACGACCCACCCAGCACATTTTAATTGTGTTTGCCCTTTGTTCCTTTTGACCTTTAAGCCTTTGCCTGCAATAAAACCAGTAAATAGACAGCAACAAACTGACACGCCACATCAAGGCCCACCAGAATTCAAAGGGAAGAATTGTAAATGTGGAAGTGTCAAGAAAGAGTAAGTTTGCCCTGATTCATATAAACACTTTATTTGAATGCTTTGGATACAGATAAACAGTTCTTGTGCAATAGTTGTTATGGTTTCACCTGCTTCAAGCTGGAAACTGAAAGTGTTTAGGTTAATGGGACAGAAAAGTTTGTGGAGTTGCACTGCAGCTGCAAGTACTTCTGTGTGTTGTGCTGAAGCACTGTCTCATGTCTTTTAACAGCAATATATCTCAGTAATTCAGATTTTTTTGTTTTGTTTGTTTTGGGTTTTTTTCACAGAGGAGGAACCATTGCTTTGTACTGCACTTACAATGACTGGCTGTACCTGCTGGCATTTCCTGGAAAAGGAGAAATAAATTCAGGTTTTCTTGATATCCTTTAATAGACACAGATATAAGTCTTAGTTAAAATGTCTTAAAACTTCTCTTACAACATTACTAACTTAGGTGGGGGAGGGTGGTGGTTCAAGTATTTGAAATTCTTTTCTACCTGAAGCTTAGACCTAACAAGTACAAGATCTGATTTCAAACCAGTGGCAAAAACCAGGAAAAATTCTGAGGGCTGGAAAAGAAATATTTGATGGATCCTTGCAAATGTTCTTTAGAATTTAAGAAATTTGGTTTTATGTTAAATGATTGGTAATAATCTTAGAAATTTTTTAAAGGTTTCATGTAACATTGGCAGTTTCTGTAATCTCATTCCTATTGTGTCTTGAATTTCCTTTAACCCTTGTAACATGTTTTCTGTAATTCTAATGTTACAGTTGCATTTCTGCAGTTTCCTGACTGGTGCAATTGTCTGGGTACTCATAGCATGCTGACTTCTACATGGAGGAAAAATTAACTGATTTAGATTTTTGTATTTTTTTCCCAACTCATCCTCCTCCCCAGTATACACAGTCTTTATTTAAGAGGGACAAAGGCATAACACACTTCCACTCCAGTTCCATTTTTGTCAAATGTAATTTCTACATCTTTTTCTTAAATATACTGGTTCTTGAGCTGTTCCTACTCATGTCTTCTTCCTACTTCATATGACAAAACAAAGCTTGGATAAATTATGCTAGAAACTGTATTATTTTTTAGAGTAAGCAAAGAGAGAAATACCTGTAACACTCTCCTGTTCTGATTTTAGTTTTAGTGGTCCTTGAGTTCTACCATTTTACAGTGGTCAGCAGCAGGTAATATAGATTAGTTGGTATGAAGTAGGGCCAGTTTGCAGCACCAAGCTGCATATGGGGGGATGCAGATAAGTGTGTGGTTTGGCTCTGGTGTCACCTGGAGAATTGGATGTCTTTATAAGTGAAGAATTTCCAAGATACAATTATACTGAAATAAACAAAAAGTGTCCACAAAACCTAAGGCACTCAAAGCCCCAAACTGATGCTTAAAGAAACTCCCCAAATTAACTTGAGAAGTACTTTTTAACATCCCTTCCAGCTCTGGTGATTCTTCCTTACAAGTTTACTTTTACTACTATGATAGGTAAAAACTGAATTTGTTTCTAAAATTTTTGAGGCCATCATACAACCGGGATGAGGGTACCTTTCATAGAAAGGGATAAGGATTTAAGGTATTTTTTTGAGGAGCTGTTGTTATCTGTTAAGATTGCTTTATGTCTCTGGGGTTCAGAGATAGTGAAGAATAAGAGACAACTTGTTAACATTGCATAGAGAAAGAAAAAGTTCACCAAAGCAGAATTTTGTTTCTAGGGAGGTTTAAATGTGGACTTCAGTATGTGTTCATGTATTTGGGGGAAAAAGTCAAAATACCTTTACATTCCATTGTAACTCAAGTTGCTACTCAGAGGAACTTCTGAGACAGGTGGCAGAATGTCTCATCAAAGTGAAACTAGAGTTGCCCTGCTGAGATTCCACCTGCTATGTAAAAGTGCTACCACCTTCTTGCCAAATGGAAAGAATTAGCTGACTCCAGCAGATTTCGGGTCTATATCAGGTAAAAGTGATTCATTAGGTTGTGAGACTTAGCACTTGAAAATGTACACTGCACAACTAGAACTAGAATCCTCCACCCTAAAATTGTTTAAGAAAATTAAATTCCTAACCATAGTAATGAAAAAGTGTCCCATATTCTAGTGTAAATTTCCCTTCCTAGGGGTTTCAGAGCACTAACAAACTAAGGCTCTGGCCCTTGCTCATGGGATGAAGAAGTTGTTGGAGTCACAAGTGGCATTCTACACCTAAAAATGAGCTTTTTGTGGTGAAAATAAAATTAGCTGCTGGCCTTTCAGTATGATTTGGGAAATGTACATCAAATTGTATGTACCTGCTGCATTTAGCATTTGTAAAAAGTTAGCACTCTATAACAGCACTCCCCTCACTAGCTTTTCATCTCTCTCCCTAGTAATTTAATTTTCTTTTTCCCATTATGTCATGGCTTAGCACAGCTTAGGTCACCAATTCCTCAAAATAAAAATGAGGCTGATAGCAGTAGCTGCTATAACATGGTTAGAACTACAATACAAATAAAAATAACTCCTAACTGTACAAGTTATGTGCAGATTGATCACATTTTACCCACTGGTATCTCCAGTGGATACTGGGTATAGTACTGTGTCATTTTCTTTGGTTTAAGATAGTATGCCTGTAGCACAGAATATCATGGGCTTGAAAGCAAGTAAACCAGCAATAGTTTCCTCATTGCATTAAACAGTGACTTGAAATGAACTTAATTTCACACCATAGTAAGTACAACTGAAATCACCGTGAGTGTATCAATGAAATAGCCCATTTATTTTGGCCTGATTTTTGTCCACTTTGCAAACATTGTATCTAAGAACTGTTTGCATTGAAAGTACCCTAATATTTTGTGGGTTAGTAATCAGATTTATGTCTATAAAATAGTATTTTCCTACTGGACAGGAAAGACCCATCAGAAGATCTCCACTTTTCAGAAGTCTCCTGAACAATTTTACTTTCTTTTAGAAGCCTTCTTTAGGTGACATCCTCCAAGCAAAGGCAACATACAGTTAAATGCATCATTTGGAAAGCCACGCCTTCATTTCTGGATCGTCTTAATAGAGCTTTGAATCACAGAATGATTTGTGTTGGAAAGGGGCCTTTAAAGGTCATTTAGTCCAAACCCCCCGCAATAAGCAGGGGCATCTTCAACCAGATCAGGTTGCTCAACGACCTGTTGAACCTGACACTGAATATTTCCAGGAATGGGGGCTTCCTTCCCTTCCCTGTACAGCACACACTTTTGGCCCTTTTGCATATATCTAAAACATTTTTGATTTATGGAACTGGGTTTTGGAATATAAATCCTTGCCTAAATTTGTAGGCAATATAATTGTTAGTAGGTATTACAACTGTCACAGTCACGGAGCTGGCAACTGCACTCAGTGCTTGACAACCATCAGCAATCTGCTTATGATCTCAATTTCTCAACTAATCTCTATTATTGTCAGTTAGGAATCAAAACCTTAGGGAAAAAAGATATGTTAATTATTTTTGCCTTTCCAGATCGCTCTGGAAGGTTGCTATGGGCACAGAATACTGTAACTCTTCTTTCCGTCCCCCAGACAATGCTTGCCGGGGTTGTGCCCCAAGCTCCACGTTAGCACGCAGCTGATCCAGAATGTACGAAGTCAAAAGAGAAAAACCAACAGACACTGGCATAATGTCTCACACCTTACAAGCACATTTGTGAATGTTTACTAGTTCTGGGGAAAACAAAACAAAACAAAAGCCAACAAGAGGGCTTGTGAAATAAACCAGAGAAGACAAGTGTGAAGGAATGCACGACAGAGCACCAATATGCAGTTCTGCTCTTCTGAGTCTGGGAGGTGGAGCAAGAAGGATGTGATAGTTACAAAATATCCATCCTTTAGCAGCTCTGGCTTTCACAGAAACCACGGCATCCTGGAGCATACTCCCTACTTCACATGCTGCCTTCCCATCTCTGCCATTTCATCTCCCAAGCACACTGAAACATTTCTAGTGCACATTACAAACTTTTAAAATGTATGTAGCTTTCCCACATGAATGTTTAGGAAACTATAGTTACGTTAAACGCCCTGAAATTCTGCATCCATCCGACTTCATCTGTTTACGGGCACTTTTGGGAAGGGCTCTGGTAAGCCGCAAAAGCGGAACAGTCAAGGGTGCTTGGACAAGAGCGGGCCTCTCCCAAGTCCTGCTGTCACCCAGCAGACACAGAGCATTCCTTTTTCTCTCATAATACAAAATTTCCTAAGATTTCTGTCTTTTGTAGGGATCTTTGCATTAAAACTACTGAGCCTGTTCCCGGGCAGGATGCGCCGGGGCTGCGGGCGGGACCAGCCTGTTGCGGACAGCAGCGCTGCCGGGGGCCCTGCCCGCGGCACGGCACCGCCGCCGGGGACAAAGCCACCCATGGGCAGGGACGCCTCCCCGGAGGACCAAAAGGCTGTTCAGGGGTGCCCTGCAGCGCCGCCCCCGCGCCCCATCCCCGCCGAGCTCCCTCGAGGGAGGCACGACCGCCGCGGCCGCGCTCAGCCGGGCGCTGCTGCTCCGCGCTCACGCCCATCGCCGGGGTAAAGGCGGCCGCTCCCGCGCCACCCGCGGGCTCTCGCCGCCGCCCCGCGGTCCCGCGCCCGGCGGGGAAAGCCCCGCGCAGGGAATGGGGGGGACGATGCCGAGCCTTTCCGCCCGGCCGCTCCCGGGGCGGGGGCG